>CAUYLG010003712.1:0-121529 GCA_963573385.1 Cacajao melanocephalus
ACATTTATGTAGCACCTGCTTAGTGCCAGTGACTATGTGAGTCATCAAAGTTATAACTCTAAATAAGATACATAATTTCTCACACCTTAACTAAGCATAGTTTAAATAAGCTGGGAAATCTATGCAAATAAATATAATAAAGTTAGCATAAATTGTCAAGAATCTTAATGAATGCAATCTGGGCTCCAAAGAGTGATCAGCTCTTCTTGGGTTGACAGTTAAACTCAGGTGAATTTGAAATAAAAAGAGACAATGGGCTGGGCGCAGTCGGTCACGCCTGTAATCCCAGCACTTTGGGAGGCCGAGGCAGGCAGATCACCTGGGGTCGGGAGTTCGAGACCAGCCTGACCAACATGGAGAAACCCCTTCTCTACTAAAAATATAAAATTAGCCAAATGTGGTGGCTCATGCCTGTAATTCTAGCTAACTTGGGAGGCTGAGGCAGGAGAATCATTTGAACCTGGGAGGCGGAAGTTGCAGTGAGCCGAGATCGCGCCATTGTACTCCAGCCTGGGCAACAAGATCAAAACTCCATCTCAAAAAAAAAAAAGTAAAGAGACAATGTAGCTGTGTTAAAAGATAGTTAAATATTTGCCAAACAAATGAGGGGGGATTCTAGTAGGACTTCCAGACAGGAGGAATAGTTTGATTTGAGAAAACAAAGACCGCAGGGTGATACAACTTGATTGATTTATTAAGAGTAATTAAGTCAGTCAGCATTATTAGACGTGGAGATTAGCATGGGGTTGGAGAAGCCACAGTGACAGATAATACTGGAATGGCAGTCAGGAAGCATTGTAAAAATATTACTTGCCATCCTAAGGCTTTTGGGCATCATTGCATAATCCATTAAGTCAATAAAGAGTTAAAAGCTAAATTAATGTTACAAGATGTGGTTTACATCACTGTTTATCCTGGCAACAGCACTGAAGTTGGATTAGAGTCACATAAGACTGAAGAATAAAATATTGCCAGAGATAATGAGGTTTGAACTAACCTGTACGTGTGACAGCAAGAGGTGATAACTACAACAGAATAGTAAGCAAATAAAATTTTGATGTTTGATTGGATATGCAGATTAAAGCAAAGTTGTGCCATTCTTTGAAAGAGGTAATAGTGACAGGGAGATGGCTGGAAGAAGAGATGAGTTCTCATAGGAAATACCCATTCAGGGTAGCAGTGTGCCAACCATGAAGTAGGATATGAGGACCTGGACCCAGAAGACCTATGGTAGTGCTCGAAACAGCCGACTATTATCTTCTATTGTGTAGGAAAATAATTAATCTGTCTTCTTTAAAAGGCACTTACGAGAATATTTTGGAGTAAACAAAAGTATGGAAAGGAAGTCTCAGGACAAATTTTTGGAAACCATCAAATTTCAATAAATGTTAACAGAAGACTCAGATTAAGAGACTAAGAAAAAATATTCAGAGAAGAAATAGAAAACCAGAACCAAGTGGCATCGGAGAGCCAATGGAAGTGAGCTGTTTGAGAAGAAAAACTATACAATAGTGTCATATATTTGAGAGAGAAAGTTTAAAATAAAAACAAAAGAAAGAGTGCATTGAATTTACCATTGTGACAGTTATTTGTGGATTTGCTGGAGCTGTTTGTGAGGACTCATGAAGCAAGCATGACAAACATGGTTCAAAAATTGAACAAAATGTGCCAGGGCACAGAATGATACCCTGTTTTGCTCATAAAGCATGGCTGTAAAGAGAAGGGAGATTATGAGAAAGTCCTAAGTGTGGAGTGAAGTCTTTTCTTTTTCTTTAAAATGGATGAGTCTTAAGATTCTATGTCTATCTATCTATCTATCTATCTATTTATATCTATCTATCTATATCTAATCTATCATCTATCAACAGAGCATAGTGAAACAATCTGATTGGTTCATTAAAAGTAATCTCAGCAAATCAACGTTATTAGAATTTTTAGACATGGAGTTTGTGAGGACTTTATACACACACACACACAGATACACACACACACACAGATACACACACACAGAAAATGTGCGCTCCTGAGAAAGAGAGAGAGCACAAGTGCACACTATGGCAAAGATCCCCTTTGCAATAGAGCAAGGCTGAGTCTAGGGTTAGTCACTGATTTGGAAAGGAAAAAATAGCTCTTTCTTTGAAATCCTGGAGTGGGTGGAATTAAATCATATCAGAGATAACTTCATTTGTAAACCGGTAGGAAACTGGGGACTTAACATATAATTACCTACGTTTTCTCCTTGAAGTTACGGGCAATGCCACCTCCCAGAGAACAGAGGAAAGTAGTGAAGAAGAGACTTCGGCTGCTAAGTCTCTAGAGCAGCTACTGGAATGAATTCGAGTTTACCTACATAACATACTTGCACATGTACCACTGAACCTGAAAGAGAACACTTTCAAAAAAAATTGAGGGTTTCAACATATGAGAGTTAAAAAACGAACGAAGTTTAAAAATGTTTTGTAGGATAAAATCTGCATTTGAGTGGTTAGTGAAGGGAGACAAAATGCTTGGCGGAAACAAATCACATTGAAAGAATCATTATACTCTCCACCAAAAATGTTTAGTTTTATTCTAAAATAAAGTATTTAATTCAGGTGTGACTTGGAAGAATTTAAGACAGGTTTTATTTGCTCTCACAGCATCATCCTTAATTCTAAGTGTATCTCCACACATATATGGTTTCCTTCCTTCAATTTGATAAGTGATGAATTAATCAATCAATACAATTTGCAACTAGTGAAATTAAAATGAATTTTTCCATGTATTAATCAGATATAAAAATTATTCTCCATGTCTTCAAAGAAAAGAAAAATAAAAAAATGTTGTTGGGAGTTGTTGAAAGCAGAATATAGTGTGTGTGTTCAAGTTTTTTTCTTATGATTTTTCTCTTCCTTCCCTCTATGGAGAAACCTTAATGGGGAGCCTAAATGACGGAGGTTTTCCTTAGATTACACTAACAATGTGTATTAGAAGTGGCAGATAACACGATGCTTTTGATTTTCAAGCCAGAGACAATAAGTTTTAAAACATAAGTGGATTGCTTTAATCTATTCACATTTTATTTTAAATTTCAAAACTAGCATCCAAAATTTGGAGCAAGTTAAGCCAGGCATTAAGATTTGCAGCAATGGGGATTAAGCCATACCTAATGGAGGACCAGGAAAACTGAAGGAGGAAGAAAGCTAAAGAAACTTTGAAGAAAGTAACCCCTGCTTTCCTCTAATTCCTGTTGCCATGAAGCAGGGGATGTGACCATTGGTGATGCATTAAGGACCCTTCTAGCCCTGAGACTGTTCTTTGTAGGAAAAAAAAAAAGTTTCCTAAAAATTAGTTTCAGTCAGTTCTCAAAATAAATTACAGCAAACCAAAAAGATCTTGGTTTAAGTGATTTTTAACCTTTTTCAACAGCTTAGGATTTATAAGTGAAAGAAATTACAATATCAGATGCAGTAACTTCAAAATCAGATGCAGTGACTCAGGTAACTTGGTCATTAAGGTTTTTTTTATCATTAAGTTTTTATCTGTATAGAACTGAAATCAAATATGTAGATATCCAGTTAAATAAGTATTTACTTAGTACCCGTATGTTAGATACCATTGGTCAAGGGTGAAGAAATGGACAGAAATGTTGAAGGAATATTCTTTGTGTTAAAGAAACTCAGTGAAAATGATACTGATTGACCTTTCAACAAATCCATAGATTTAAAAAGAAAAACAAAGAGGCAAAAATTAGTTAGCAGAGTGATTCTGATACACAAAATGATTCTATGATGATGATGATTCTATAATCATAGCACCTTTAAAATGCAATAGGAAAATTTACATCATTTAATCCTCCTAACAATTGCTACATCTGGTATAGATGTTTTGTTTGCTTGGTTGGTTATTTTAAGAAATGGGCTCCCACTATCTAATATATTTCAAGTCCTAGAGAGAAAAAGTATTGTTTTTTCTCATTAGGGAAGTCACAATGAGACACAGCACTAGAAAGGTATATACTCTACTACCTAGCATTCTGCTATCACATAGATTTGAGCAAATCTCTTTATTTCTTCAAATGGATTTGATTGAAAATGTCCAACCACAAGTTGTCATAAAGATTTTGAGAATTAAACGTTCTCTGATGGTGAACTTTTGTCACTTAGTTGCAAGATCTCCAAAGCTCAGGATTCAATGCCTGCTATCCATGGCATCTGCATTTTACAATTTTGAGACATTTTTTCAAAATTTCTATGGAAACTTTATTACAACCAAATTTAATCTTTTAAAAATGTTAAGAGCTTTTCAGAGGAAAAAATATGACTCTTCTTTGAGCTAACCACTCTTCTAGATTTGCGTCTCAGCTGTTTCTAGATCCATTTGCAAGGTGGTATCAGTAACTTCTTGTTAGCTGGTTAGCAAAAGAAGCTATATAGCGCATCATTGTAATAACTAAGGCATCACATAGATGTAATGAGATTGGTATGCTAGGATCCTTTTCTTTGGCTTTATTGAAGGTAAAGACATTATCATTTCCATCAATTTCTCCCTCTTTGACAACCCAAACTCTGCTCCAGAAAATGTTTATGACTTGTTTATCACATTTAGGGATTCTATTTCTGAATAACTGATAAATCTTTTTTGAATTGATTATTAACTAATCACAATGGAGATAAATTCATCTCATGTCAGCACCTCCATGCTGAGGAATTGAGCTACTTGGCATAGAGATATATTAGACGTCATGCATTCTCTGCCTGCTGTTCTTTGGCTTCCTAAACAGAGTCACACTTGGTATCTTCAAAGAGACTATGGTCAACTTGACATCAGTGAGTGGATTCCTCCTCATGGGGTTTTCTGATGAGCGTTAAGCTTCAGATTTTACATGCATTGCTGTTTTTGGTGACACACCTGCTGGCCTTGACATTATGATAATGACCCCTTCATTATCACCATAATTACCTTGGAGCATCGTCTCCATTCCCCCATGTATTGCTTTTTAAAGCATCTCTCTCTTCCGGGCCTCTGCTTCATCTCTGTCACAGTACCCCAGTCCGTTGCAAATTCACTTATCAGCGACAGTTACATTTCTCTTGTTCAGTGCATTCTTCAGGTTTTCTTCTTCATAGCTCTGGCCTCATCAGAAGTGGCCATTCTCACAGTGATATCTTATGACAGGTACATAGTGATCTGTCAACCACTTCCCTGTGAGGTCGTTATGGATCCCAGTGCCTGTAGGCATGCAGTGACAGCTGTGTGGATTGAGGGGGGCCTCTCTGGGCTCACACATGCTGCATTAACTTCTCCAAACCTCTCTGTGGGAAGAGAGTCATTCACCAATTCACTAACCTGTGATGTTCCTAAGCTGCTGAAACTAGCCTGTTCTTAAGGAATTCATTAATGACATTGCACTGGCTGGGTTCACAACCTTTACAGTGTTTATCTGTTTGATCTCCGACATTCATATCTCCTCTGCAGTGCTGAGAATCCCATCAGCTGGGGACTGGACCAAGGGCTTAGCCACCTGCCTACCACATCTGTTTGCAGTTACTTTCTTTCTTTCAGCTGCAGGCTTTGAGTTTCTCAGATCCCCTTCTGATTCCTCTTCAGCTATGGAGCTCGTGTTCTCTGTATTCTACACTGTGATACCTCCAACACTCAATCCAGTCATCTATAGCTTATGGAATGACACCACAAAGGCAGCACTGAGGAAGGTGCTGTCAAAGGAAGAGCTTGCTCAGAGAAAGATGTGTTTAAAAGCTATGTTTGAACTCAAAAGAACCATACAAATAAAAGGCATTGTTATTACGTTTCACATTGGAAGAGGGGTGAATTTTATTTCTTCCCAGAATGCTCTTCCAAGCTGTCTATTGCATATATTCCTCTCAAATATAATTCTTTAAAATTGAAGATATTGTGCTTCTAAGAATATTGGTTTTTCTTCCTCCCTTCAATGCAAGTGTTATTTTAAGTCATCTCTGGGAAATTTTTCTGAAATGAAGGAGAAAGACAATTAGTTTGGAGTCTGGCCTGTATAATTTAAAATTCGTTATTAACAAATAGGTTGCAGATGATGAAGCTAACTGGGTTAATCTGATGGTGCATGTATGGTGTTTCTGGTGGGCCTCCTAGTTTCCTATCCATATTAAGTATTCATATTAAGTTCTTTTGCTATTATTACAGTGGTGATTTCAACAATTTATTCAGCCCCTCATATCAGGTGCTTTATACACATTTTTTTTCCCTTTTGACTCAAGAAAACAACTCTTCTAGCTATGCCATATTGTCCCCATTTTGCCAATGGGAACAATAAATTTAGGAAAGATTAATTAACTTTCCTGAGATTTCTCAAATAAATAGTAGTGAAGCTGTGATTTAAATTAATATTTGCCTGACTCAAAGGTCATTTATGTTCGTTACTCATGGCAAATTCTTTATTACCCAAATGAGAGTATGTATGTTTATGTGTGTGTGTGCGTGTGATGTGTATAATCTATAAATATAAGCATATACTCTTATAATCCATTAATACAATTGTCATCACCCTTGTGTATCCCCATTACTGGTGATATTTATATAAATTCCTTCATTTTTCTGATCTGTACAAGAGTTTGACAAGTTGGTTTTACAAAGTTAGGCAAGAGATTCCCCCTAGTTCCTTAAAACAGAGTATAGATAAATTGCAAATGAAGAGATCAAACCTATGAATGTGTGCGATAAGGAGTCATAAATTCTGTGACTCTCAATATCTGATTCATTTTTGTGTAATGCCGCAAATTTCTTCAAGACTCATAATTTACAAGACTTCAAAATCGGACTAGTCCCTTCAGTTTTGAAGTAAATCAAAGTACATGTTTTAGTGACCAAAGGAATGAGGAATTGCTCAGTAATGAGGAATGTTTTTATATGACTTTTCGAATTAATGGTTATAATATCTACACATGTGTATACCTGAGTGAGGTGTTTTTTCATTTTTGAAGGTCAAGCATTTCTTCTCTTCCAGTATAAAATTGGAATTGGTAACAAAAATTATTAGTGCCTTATTTTGCAGGCCTGGAGCTTGGTAAATAACGATTATTCTTTCTTTATGTATGCATTTTAAAAAGAATGTAGTATTTAAACAAATTTCCTATTATTTATAGAAAATTCTAAAGTTGAGCAAAAAAATTTAAATGTAAACCACAAATTCATTGCAACTAATAATCTATTACATAAACTTTCATATATTTTTCTATTGATGTATATTTACATATAAACATTATTCTGTATACTGATTGGAATCTGACTGTACATAATGATTGATAAGCTCTTTTGTTGTGAAATTATGTCATAAAGATGTTTCTGTATAAATATGTAAAATATGTTAATGATTGTACCTTAACCCATCTCCTGTTTAAAATGTTTCTCTTTTATTGTCATTATTCTAAAGAATACTTTGATGAACATCTTAGTCCATGGACATATCTGTACATGTATATTATGAACTTTTGAGGATACATTCCCATTAGTAGAATTACCTCTTCTCCTTCTCACATCTCCTACATGGGGTCAAAATATCATTGCATCTCCCTGGGTGCCCATTGATCTGATTTATCTACTCTAAAACAGCAAAACTTCTATATAACACATTAATACTAACATTTAGTTACATGGAGTATTTTTCTCTCGCAGAGGGAATTTTAAAATTTTAAGGGAAAGAGACAAAATTGTACTAAACAATAATTAATGCTCTTATTCATTTGAATAATTCTGAGTTAGATTTAAGAGGGAAAATATTCTTGATGCCCAGGCCAATATAATGCACTATTTGCAAAGAATGTCCTTACTCAACCAAGATAAGCAACCCAAAGATTGCCAATTGAGAAGAAAGAAAAATGTTTGCAGATAATTGATAATTGACAGATTAATCTTACGGGGCCATACCTATCAGGTTGTTATTGGCAATTTCTCAGATTTGCTCTTTGTTCACATATTTGCTTAATTCCCAATTTTGTCGTCTCAGTAAATAGCTCTTCCGTCCATCCAGTTGTTCGTCAGATTCTTGAATATTTCTTTTTATCCAACTTCCATTGCTAATCAATCAGCAAATATTACTGATTACGTCTTTTATCTATAATGCCATGTCCAGACAAGCATTATCTTAGTGTTGGAACAGCCTCATAACTGCTTCTCACGAATCTTCTATTTGGAATATAATACAATTTCTTTTAATTTTTTGCCTTGTATGTCCTTCCAATGAAGAAATATAATACAATTTCTATTCTGAATTCAATTTTTTTGCATTTGTTATTTTTATTATGAAAAATGTACAAAAAGAATATTATATCCACTTAGAATACATAATTTAGTGAGTATTGACAATTGTGTGCAATTTAGTGAGTACTGACAGTTATATGAACCCTTTAAACCACCCCTCACAATCAAGATACAGAACACATCAGTCACCCGGAAAGGTTTTTGTGTTTCTTTACAGTCCTTCCTTCTCCTCTGTCCTTGTCTTAAGATATCACTAATCTGCTTTTTGTTATTATATATTAGCTTGCATTTTCTAGAATTTTATATGAATAAACCCATAAGCACTTTTTGGTATTGAGGTTCTTTTGCTGAGAATAAGGGATCTGAGATTGAGTCATATGGTTGGTTCTCCTAAGTACTTTGTTGTATCCCATTTTATAGATATACCACATTTTGTTTGTTCGTTCAGTGGTTCATAAACAGCCAAGTTTCTTCCAGTGTGAGACTAGTGTAAATAAAACTTTCATGAATATTTACGTACTAGCCTTCTTGTGGACACGTTTCAATTTTGGGGGGTAAATATTTTGTAGTGGACTAGCTGGGTTTATATGCTAGGTGTTTGTTAATTTTTTTAAACTATCCCACTCATTTCTAAAATAGTTTTTCCGTATTATATTCACTAGATAACCTAGGGAATATAATATTCTCAGCAGTGTATGAGAGTTCCAGTTGTTCCACATTTGCATCAGCAGTTGATATTGTCAGGTGTTTTGAAAAACTTTGATGGTGATATGTATCTATGGGTTTATTTTGTATTGCCCTGTTCAACAAGGTTGAACATCTTTTCATGGGCTTATTAGTCATTTGTGTGTCTTCATTTGTGAAGCGTTTGTTCAAACACTTGGCCCATTTTTAAAACGAGTTGTGAATCTTTCTATTATGAAGACCCATACGTATGTGTGTATATATGTATATATGCTGGATAAAAATCTTTGTCAGATACATGTATTACAAATGTTTTCTCTAACCTCCTGTGATTGTCTTTCTTTCCCATCAGGCTCTTTTGGAGGATAAACTTAAAAATTTTTTGATGTAGTTCAATCTATCAGCTTTTTGTTTTATAATTCATGCTTGGTGTCCTATCTTCAAAAAAATACCCTTTTTAAAATTATAGAGATTTTTTTTTTTTTTTGAGGCAGGGTCTCACTCCATCACCCAGGCTGGAGTGTAGTGGTGCAATCTTGGCTCACTGCAACCTCTGCCTCCTGGGTTCAAGCAATTCTTGTGCCTCAACCTCCAAAGTAGCTGGAATTACAGGAGCATACCACTATGCCAGCTTTTTTTTTTTTTTTTGTATTTTTAATACAGATGGGATTTCACTATGTTGGCCAGGCTGGTTTTGATCTCCTGACCTCAAATGATCCACCCACCTTGGCCTCCTAATGTGCTGAGATTACAGGCATGAGTTGCTGTGCCCAGCCTAAAATTACAAAGATATTTTTCAGACCGTTTAGAAAATGAATAGTTTTAGCTTCTATACTTGTCTGTTATCCCTATTGAGTTAATTTTTGAGTGTAGTATAAAGTGAGTGCTAATGCTCATTCCTTTTCTATACAGATATACAGCTTCTAGTATGATTTACTGAAAAGACATTATTTCCCCCCATTGATTTGTCTTAGCACCTTGTCAATATACAGGTTTATTATTCTTTTTCATGTATCTATGTGTTTATTTTTCACTAATACCATATTGATTACAGCAACTTTATAACAATTTTTGAAGTCAAGTAGTTTAAGGCCTCTAATCTTTTGATTTTCTAGGCTTTCATATTCCAAGTCATTTGCATTTCCATTACACTTTAGAATTAGCATGTTAATTCCTACTAAAAGGAAGCATGTTGGCATTTTTATTAGAATTGCATCAAATCTATAGATCATTTGAGAGAACAGAAATCTTAATATTGAGTCATTTAACTTATAAACATGACATCGCTCCCCATTTTTAAGGTCTTTAATTTCTTTCAGTAATGTTACATAGCTTTCAGTGAGGCAGTCTTGTTACTTTATTAATTTCTAATTATTCACATCTTATGTTTTGAGTACAAAAATTACACATCATGCTCCTTAAATTATTTTAAATGTTGTAGAAATAACATTAAAATTAAAATTTCCTCTTTAATAGTGATTCCTAGAGGTTATCACTATTTTAATTTTGATATACATACAGACAAAATTTTATATATTATTTCTTCTTTTTTCCTTTTATTATGTGCTTGGATCTCAAGTGCAGAAGGTTGAGTTCATTATATTTATCAGTTCATGGCACCTTATCCTCATTAATCTGTGTAAGATCTCTTTCATCTTACATTAATTTATTTATAACATTTCTTTCCTATCTGTTTCTACCACCATTCCCCCTAAAGAAAACGATTATTATAAGTTTCATGCGTAACTTTTTATGGGCTCTTAATTTCTATTAGTATCATTGTTTTAGGATATTTTATTCTATAAAATAGTATTACATTATAATCTTATTCAGTTTCTTACTTTTTTTTAACTCGCCACACTACTTTTAAGAATTATCATGTTACAATGTCTACATCTAGCCCACTTTTTTTAACAATTGCATGTTTTTTGATGGTGTACATCCTCAGTCTTTGCATATCTACTCTCCTGTTGATGGACATCTGGGTTGCTTCTAATTTCCCATTAGCATAAATTATGCCATCAAGTGTTTTTATGGACCTGTATAAGGATTTATTTAGGATATATATCTAGAAGCAAAATTGCTCAGGTCCAATATATGAGTGTTGGGATCACCACCTATGGGGATCTGTCCTGCAGACCCTGACTCAGCAATAGATGAATAAATTCACTCACACACAGAATACAGTGAATGAGTGGGCTAGGTTTCCATGGCCACTTACAGGCTCCCTGGAGAGTGCTGTAAAGAGATAGCAGTTGTTGGCCCCCACACACTGGCTTCTCTGGCCTTTATTCAGCACATATTAAATGACAAGAGTGTTGAGACAACACCTCTAGAGGTTGAAGACTAAAGGACAGGTTCCAATGCCCAAAGCAAACACCATTAGTGGGTAATATCCCTGGTCGTCCTCTCCCTGAGAGCCATTTGGAATGATTAAAGGTTAATTTTAGAACCACATGAGTAAACAAGTTAGTTAGGTAAATCTCCCACATTCCTTTGTTTCTATTCTAACTTATTTAACTAAGGGGACAAGGCTGCCTTTAGCCAAGAACTATAGAAAAAATCCTTAGGACTTCCAAAAGCGTTTGTGTATATTCTCTATTACTAAAATTTCTCCTGCCAGCCTGACTGAATCCCCATATATGAGAGACTTAATTTGAATTTTTATACCCACAATGTGCTCCAGAATACTTCCAC
The DNA here is from genome assembly GCA_963573385.1 of Cacajao melanocephalus. NCBI lineage: Eukaryota > Metazoa > Chordata > Mammalia > Primates > Pitheciidae > Cacajao > Cacajao melanocephalus. The sequence goes on from CAUYLG010003712.1 coordinate 11,617, forward strand.
AAGGCTACACTCCTACCAGTGAGGCAGATGTGTTCCTGTCATTTCCTCAGCTGTCCCAATTCTTGGCATTACGCTGCTTTGTAATACTTACTACTCAAATATAATACAAAATTACCTTACTTTTAAATTTTGGACAAATTTTAAACCTATAAAAAATTTGTAAAAATAATACAGAGACTTCTCTTTTATCCCTTGTTTCCCCTAATGTTACTATCTTACACAACCATAACACTTCTCTCTTTATAAAATAGCCTACAGAGCTTGAGGTGGTTTCTTTTCATATGCTGTTAGCTTTTTGGAACACTTTTTGCGCATATCCCTAGATCTACCTTCTTATGCATATGCTAATGTATAATAAAACTATAATAACAATGATATTTAATAAATGCTACTTATGCCAAGGATTGTTCTAGGCTTCAAAGGCATTATTTTGTTCAACATTCACAATAAATCCTGTGAGGCAAATAATATTGATATTCCTATTTTAAAGATAAGGAAATTAAGACACTGGTCACAAATCAACTTATCTACAGTCACTAGCAAATTACTAGCTAACCTGGGAGTCAAACTCAAGGCAGTTTGGCCCCAAAGTTTCCATTCTTTACCACTATGGTATTTTAAAGAGAAATTGGATATTATTTTATAAATACAGCTTTGCTTTTTTTTCAGTTGCAAAAGACCTAAGGCACCTGATATATCAAAATATATTAGTCAATCATTACACAGAAAGGGTTAACTTTTCAGGTCTGTGTTGCATAACCCTGCATACTCCCAAGAAAGGCCTATATTCAGGACTGGCCCTTGGCAGGCTCCTGGGGGAGGAGCTCTAAGCTCTTGGAATATCCTGCCTAATAAAACTTTTTAAAATATAATTTGTTTTCTTGGGTCACATAATATAAATTTGATCAGATAGATTATACTAACCAGGTGCTTTACGGTCTGTTTTTGCTCTGGTGGGCTGGAGTCTGAGTAGCTGAGGTCAGTCACACAAGTGCCATGGGCTTACATGACTGATCCCCCATAAAAACCCTCTACAGCAAACTTGAGTGAACTTCCTGGTTGACATTATTCTGCATGTGTTATCACATACTTAATGGCACAATTAAGCACATCAATGTAACTCACTGAAAGAGAACACCTGGAAGCTTATTCCTGGTTTCTCCTAGACTCCCTGCACTTCATGCATTTTTTCCCTTTGTTCATTTTTAATATAACTTTTCAGTACTAACATGGACACGGATATGCACATACACACACATTATGCCATGTCTTATATCCTTCTTGTGTTGACATTCTATGAGCTATGTTATCACAACACATGTGTTAAAATTGTCCTATTACCCATGCCTTTCAATGCTGTCCTTAGTGTTAAATTACAGCAGCTTTCTATTTTGATTTGTTAATGGACAGGAATATACTAGTAAAACACAACTAGAGTAGTGCAGTGAATAGGCATGTATTATTATGTATTTACAGAGAGAAAGGAAAAGGAAAGGAATGGGATGGAAAGAAAAGAAAGAAAAGGAAAGAAATAAATGAAAGAAAAGAAAATGAAAGAATAAGGGAAGGGAAAGAATTCCAGCCTTTCCCTAAAGAAGCATGACACAATTTGAGACCAGAAGTCATAGCATTATAAACAGAATCCCCACTTTTGTAACTCTTTCTGTTTTATTTTTACTCTCAGGAAGATTAGAAAAACCAACGCAACTGAAATCCATACTTCATAATAATGGTTGAAACAATAACCATTAATAGTTCATAACATTTGGGTCCAATAACTTTTAAAGGCATAATTCTTTCTGAGCGTATTTTATTTCCCCTTATGCACAGCTCTAGGCTCCTTTTCCTACTTTCCTATTTGTAAAAGGTATCCTCTCTAAATTCCTCAAAAGATTATATTTTTTCCCTTTCACATCTAAAACTTCTCAATACAATGTGAAATTATTCTTTGAAGTAGTTTCAGCAATTTATACCCTTACCAGCCTTGTATACAAGCTCTTAGAGCTTTACATACTTACCCAATGAGGTACTACTCTAATGATACTAACAGATATAGCACACTCTAATTTGCTTTTTTGATTTTATTAGACATTTTTGTTTACATATTTACTCAGCATTTGGATTTGTTTGCAGACTTTTGCTTATTTTCATTTGGGTCATTTTCTTTTTCTGATTTTTAAGGGAATTATGTGTCTCTTTAGAATATTAAACTGTGCCACTTACTAGAAGTGGCAGATACCTCTTTCCCTTCATAGCCTGATTTTTCATTCATTCTGTGGTTTCCTTTCATGTACAGATGCTCTAATTTTAGATTGTGGAATTATTAAAATGAGTCTTTCTCTTTATGCTAAAGTCTTTTTTAGTTAAGGAATGTTTCATTAAGGAATGTTTTCCACTTTCAAGGGCATAAATATAATCCCTTTATAGGTACTTTAAAAAGTTTTAAAGATTTGACTTAAATATTTCAATCTTTAATCCACTTGAAACTCATTTTTAGATATACTCACAGTGAGAAATATTTTAATCTATTTATTTTTCTTTTCTTAATGTGGAAAACCAATTGTCGCAGTGCCATTTACTGACTTGTAATATGTGTGTGTATACACACACACATATATATGCATATATATACACATATATCTATATATACATGCACACACATATATATGCATATATGCAGATCTCTTTGGTGTTCTTTCTGTCCACTCGTCTGTTCCTGTGTTAACACTATACTGTCTTATTTCCTATACATTATAAATCTTGCTATTAGAACAAATCTCTGAATTTTGTTCCTGTTTTTTCACTTTTTTTTTGTTTTCTTGCACTTTCCCCCTTTGCATAAATATGAGAATCAGTGCAATAATTTTTTTATAATTTAAATATATCTTTTAATTAAAATGTCATTGACTCTATATGTCAGCAAAAAAAGTTACTAAAGATAGTTCCTCAACCATGATCAAAGTAAATGTCCATATTATTTAGATCTTCTCTAGTGTATTTCAGTAAAGTTTTATAATATCCTGTGTAAAGATTTTCTATGTTCTATTTGATTTATACCTGGACATTATTATTTTGGTAGTTATCAAAATTATACTTTCCAAACTACATTTTACCCTTTGTTGCTGGTATATAGAAATAAATTTGATAGTTGGGCTAGGGGATTTGCTAAATTATCTCAATTTTCTAATGTTTTATCTGCAGATTCTTAGGGATTTTTTAAGTAGGCAAATATAGCTCCTATAATTAAGGAAAGTTTTAAAACTTCCATTCCAGTTTCTATAAATTTTCTTTATCTTAATGCACCAGCTAAAACAATCAAACAGTGTGGAACAAAAGTGACAAGTGGCAGTCATGTCTTGTTCTCACTGAGTACATGTTTTGACCTAGGTTTCAGGTGGACAACTGTTTCACTTGTCTATTTTTGCATGAGGAGACACCCCAAAACAGTGACTCCAAACGAAACTATTTAACTTATTTATTTTAGCAGAGCTTGGTAGAGACAGCTTGCCTCTGTTCCAATAAAATTAGTATTAGGTTTTGCCTAAGAATCCAGGTAGATCTGTTGGCTGGTCCTCCATAGGGTTCTTCTCCATATGACCTTTCTACATGGCTAGGTTGGGCTTCTCACAGAATGGTGGCTAGGTTCCAAGGATAATCTGAAGAACAGGTGTTTCAAGAACATAAGCCACATGTACAAGCACTTATCAAGCCTCTGCTTAAATCTGTCACATTGGTCAAACTTATCAAATGGCCAACTGTGGAACAAGTCATTGTGAAACAAATATGAGTATTGGGGGCATGGTTCATTGAGCCCATTAAGGTGCTAATCTGCCCCAGGAGCCTTTATTAAATTGAAGAAGTTCCTTCTTATTTCAGGTCTGCCAAACTTTTCATCATAAATATATGTGGACTTGTATGCAATGTTTCTGTTTCCTATACCTATTAATACCATCATACAGTTTTAATTCTTTCATTCATCATTTATTCAAGTGAATTTATTGGAACTCCAACTGAAAATCCAGAAGTGACAAATTAGACAAAGTTTCCATATTCAAGAAGGACAATCTATAGTGGTAGAGAAACCACTAACAAATAACCATGTAAGCATGAACCGGGTTACATGGTGACACACATTACAGATGTAAAGAAAGCGATTAAGTGACATAGTGCAGGAAACAAATTATTTTATATTGTAAAGTTTTCATTAATAGCACCGTATGTAAAAGTAAAGCTTAAATACAACTTATTTACTAAAGGTTCCTGGGCCAACAGCTCTTGATGGAGTAACATGGTATCACATTGGGGTTTTGATTTACATTTCCCTGATTATTTAGTGATGTTGAGCATGCTTCCATATGCTTGTCAGCCGTTTGTATATCTTCTTTTGAGAACTGTCTATTCATGTCCTTAGCCCACATTTTGATGAGATTGTTTGTTTTCTTCTTGCTTTGTTTGGGTTCTTTGTAGATTCTGGATATTAGTCCTTTGTCAGATGTAAGATTGTGAAGATTTCTCCCACTCTGCAGGTTGTCTGTTAACTCTGCTGATTATTTCTTTTGCTGTGCAGAAGCTTTTTAGTCCCATCTATTTATCTTTGTTTTTGTTGCATTTGCTTTTGGGTTCTTGGTCATGAAATCTTTGCCTAAACCAATGTCTAGAAGGGTTTTCCAATGTCATCTTCTAGAGTTTTTGTGGTTTCAGGTCTTAAATTTAAGTAGTTGGTTCATTTTGAGTTGATTTTTGTATCAGGTGAGAGATGGGGATCCAGTTTCATTCTCTTACATGTGACTAGCCAAATATCCCAGCACCATTTGTTGAATAGGGTGTCCCTTCCCCACTTCATGTTTTTGTTCACTTTGTCGAAGATCAGTTGGCTGTAAGTATTTGGTTTTATTTTTGGGTTCTTTATTCTGTTCCACTGGTCTATGTGCCTGTTTTTATACCAGTACTGTGCTGTTTTGGTGACTATGGCCTTATAGTATGGTTTGAAGTTGGTTAATGTGATGCCTCCAGATTTGTTCTTTTTGCTTAGTCTTGCTTTGGCTATGTGGGCTCTTTTTTGGTTCCATATCAATTTGAGAATTGTTTTTCTAATTCTGTGAAGAATGAAGGTGGTATTTAAATGGGAATTGCATTAAATTTGTAGATTGCTTTTGGCAGTATGGTCACTTTCAAAATATTGATTCTACCCATCCATGAGCATAGGATGTGTTTCCATTCATTTGTTTTGTCTATTATTTCTTTGTAATAAAATTTTAAATAAAACACTAATGGACATAATATGTAGCATCATTAAGTGTCTATGTTTGAGTCACTCTGCTGAGCACTTTACAGAATTATTTAGTTGAGACAGCTTAATCTTTCTGCACCTGTAAAATGAGCATACTGATTAATAAGCAACTAAAGTCACCTCACAAAGAATAATTGGTAGCACTAGAATTCAACCCAAGCAATCTGACTGTAGTAGTACATACCTACATATGATACAGCATGCCTTCTATTCTTAAGTCTAAAAAATAACAAATGATAAATTCCTCATGTTGACTAGACTGAGGGAGAACAATACTGAAAGCAATATAATATTTTACAATAATTTTATAAAGGAATTTATCAATATTTAAATGCATACAGTTTTAGAAATAAACTGAATAATCTTATATTCTTTAATTTTAAGGAAAAAATTGCAGAAAATGCAATGTTTATGAAGATGATTATGCTAATATTATTTGTTATGTTATTCATAATTAATAAAAATATTAATATTATATTCATAATATTAATAAAAAATTTAACCTGTTTTGGTGAATGTGATAATGATTACACCACAGAAAACATTGACTAATGCTATTTATAAGAATGAAAAACTGGAAAAGTGACTGGTATACAATAGGCAATCAATAAATATTTATTAAATAAAAATTTTCTGCAAATTGTGAATTGTTATTTGAGCAGAATGCTACGTAGCCTTAAAAAATAACGTATATCCGCATAGCTTCAGAGGAATTTTTGTAACACAAAGTTAAGAAATTTGTAATTATATTATTATTAAAAATACTGAAATGTGTATATAAGATGGTGAGAGAACTCTGAAATATAAAACAACATTATGGGGATTACATTTATCTCTAAGTACTTACAAAGCTGTTGCAAAAATTTTAATACACATGTTAATGAATTTAGCTATCATATGAGATTTACAGATATTGTTGCTAGATTTGTTTTTGAATATTTCAGTAAATATTTCTGATTGTTAGAGATCATAATTTATGACCAAAATAGCTATTCTAAATCTGATCTTGACACATAGGCTCAAATTTCTATCATTAAAAAAATGTTAAATACTGACTTCTAGTTTTCCAGGAGGCCTGGCATTAGACATTATTTATTTTCTTAAGGGTTAAATGTTCCTGTTTCTTTTTTGGAAATACGTGATTTAGCAAATGAAGTGATTCTCCAAGTTTGGATCTTGGACTAGCAGCTGCACCTGGGAGCTTGTGAGGCATTCAGATTCATAAGTGCCATTCCAGACCTACTGAATCAGAATTCCTGAGTTTGAGGCTTAGGTCCTTGTGCTTTAACAAGATCGCCAGGCGATTCACATGTCTGCTAAAATTTGAGAACCAATGAGCTAAGGACAAGAAAACCTCACAACTTACTATTTCCCCTCTATATGAACATTTCAAGAGCTTCAAGTTTCCAAGTGCCAGAAGAACAGAAAAATGAAATATTTTTAATCATATAGTCCAGACTTCCATTATGAAAGATGTAAAAAAAAAAAAAAAGAAACCCTGAATTCTCGAGGGAAACAACATGTTTAAAAATATCTGTCTTCTTAGAGGTGGCAAAGATTAGAAGTTGGTGATCAGCTTTGTTAGCGACCCACACACTAAAACCAGGTGTGGTAAATTTTCCAATCTTGGATAAGAAAAAGAGAATTTCTATAAAAACCTCTGTGAGAACCTTATGTTCTTTAGTAAAGCAACTGTAAAATGCTTCTTTAAATAATCTCTGAAATCACTGTGAAAGACAAAAACTTGGATGGATATACATTTAGTGCAATTGTAGCTTCCGTCCCAGTGTTTCTTCCTAACACTAACAGATTTCAGATGTAAGGCAGTGACACAAAGGCCAAAGCTTTGATACTCAGATTTCAATTTTGTTATTTAAGTACTCTGAGCCTTACTGTTTTCCTATAAAAATAGGGATTAAAATGCTTAACTCCTATAATATAAAATTACCTATCTGGATTAAATTAGATCTATTTTATAGTGGAATCAAACATGATGTTTGTCACAGAAACATGAATGCTCAAAATTGGTTATTATTATTTTTTTTTAACTTCCCAGTCTGTTGATAATTACTTGGGCAAATTTGGAAGATTAAAACATTTAATATATATCAAAATTAAGTATAGACAATATAGCTGTTTATCATTTAATCATTTCAAGAAAAAATGGGACAAAAAACCCCTCAAGACATAGAAAGATCATGTTGGAAGTATATCCTTGCTTTCTAGTTCTTCTTGCTTTCTATCATGTGGTATGAAGTTGTGAGGGAAATGGAAAATTGGGAAAATTATAGATATAATTTGTGATTGATATTCACAGTCTAAGAAAGAGTCTTTATCTGGCAACCAAAAGCCAAGTTTAAAAGTCTAATATTCATTTTTACATTTTTATTGTAAATTTAAAACCAGTAACCCCTGCTAGATAGGATGTACAAATGGGAAGCTCAGAAGCCAAGTTCATTCTTCAGCAAAGAAGTAAGCAAGCTGGAATAAGTGTGGTCTCTAGGGGAGACTGACACGAGACCGCAGAAAAATCAATGAGAGAGGCTACTGAATTGACTAACAAAAGTCTCTCTCAGACTGATAAAGAGGGGTGGGTATTGACCTCATAAGGTTCTCTTAGACACAATTTCTCTTTCTCTCCCTCTCTCTCTTCCTCTCTCTCTTCCTCTCTCTCTCCTTCCCTCTCTCCTCTTCTCTCCTTTTTTCTCTTCTCCTACCCTCCCCTACTCTTCTTTCTTTTTATTGAGATAAATTAACAAAAACAAAGATTGTACCATCTTTTCTGAACCTTGTAAACTCAGCTGACTCAGGTCCATGTATGTGTTCACACAACATAACATATCACAACAAAAACAGAGCCCCGCTGGAACGTTTGCCAATTAACAGAAAGCCATTTCCCTTCCTCCAGTGTTTCCAAAATTTTGAGTTCCCACCGTTCGCTTCTCAGTAGAACTGGTCCCTTCTGGCTACGGACATTGGAATTCCCTACCATTTTTACAAAATGTAAAAACAATTTTTTTCCTTTGTTTTGTTTTAAAAAAGGGAACAGTGACCCCACCCAGGCACCCCAGCTCCCACAACCAATGGTTAAAATACAGTAGCTTGTAAAAAGGTAACAGTGACCCATCCAGGCACCCCAACTCCCAAAACCAGTGGTTAAAATATAGTAGCTTGTATCTTAATAACCCAGCCCTACCCCTTCCCTTACCCTGCCCAGCACTGTCTACTGAAGAATTTAAATACACTTCTGTTGGAATCTGTCAGCTGTGGAGGTGAGGGACTGTGTCAGGGAAAGAAAAAACTTCTCTTCCCGAGTCCACAGCGGGCGTGGTTTCAAAGGCAGGAGTATCCCAGCGCCATGCCTCCATCCATGCCCCCATCCAGGAATGTAAAGTTCTTCGTCTAGGTTTCCCATGCATGAGCTAGGTAGAAATTCCAGGTGAGCTTTTTTGTTCAAAAAGCCGGAAAGCTCTGGGAAGCGAGGGCGCTATTGTGGGCCCAAGCAACCAATCCCAGATCAGAGTCAAAGATCAATCACTCCAGAGGAAGTTTGAAAGAACTCCTCTCATTGGATAAAAACGTGAACGGGGTGGGAAAAACTCCAAGGTTCAAACTCCACTGCTCCTTACCCGTGCGGACTCTTTCTCCGGATCCCCTCCACCACAGCGTGGGAGCTGTCTGTCCTTCTCTCTCTTTCTCTCTCTGCCTAATAAATCGCTCTCTGCAAACTCTTTGGGTCCACGATATTTATTCCAATGATAAGCTCACCGCCTCCGGGGCCCCTTCCTCCATTCTTGGGGTAAGAGAGGCCAAGGACCTGGGCACAGCGGGGGAAAACATCAGAATGCAGAGGGAGCTGAGTGCACCCTCCTTCCCGATCGGGGAACTGGGAGGTCTTTGGGACGCCCCTGCTGCTGCTCCCATCTCCCGGCTACCGAGGGGCAGAGTCCAGGTGCCAGGCTAGGTCTCTCTGACCTCATGAACTGTGACAACCATAGGACGCTCAACTCTTTATCCCAAAGATGAGTTTTTAGATCAGAAAGGATTGCAGGTTTGAGAGTTAAAAACAAAAACAAACCAAAAAAAAACAAAAAAAACTCTTTTTAAAGATGTAAAGTAGAACTACAAGTTTACCAAAGTCCACTAAAGTTTGGCAAAGAGCTGAGTTTATATCAGCTCTCATGAGACCAATAATTTTTGCTGACAAAGGTATTTGGCAAGAAAATAATTCCATAATAGCACATTTAAAGATACCTAGAACATTGAAAACATTCTCAAATTAAGATAACTTAATTCCCAAGAACTTATTTCATCTTTTTGTTACTAATCTAGAAGGTCTAGAGTGTGGTAAAGGCAGTATCTGATAAGGTCATGAGCTTCCAAAGAGTTTCTAAATTTTTAGTGCGGACACCCTCCCTTCGGGGGCAAAGTACAGTTCCTCCCATCTCTATTAAACAGAAAAGAAAAAAATTAAACTAAGTCATCAGAATGAGATGTTTTGATTCCAACAATTTATGCTCAAGGCTTTATGCTGAGTTGTCTTGTTCTAACCAATCATGAAAACGTCGAACACAAAGCACATGGCAGAGGAAAGATGTTCCCGCCTCATACTGAAAACAAATACTGATAACCATCCCCACCCTCGTACCCTTTCAGGCCAACCCATCTTATGATACTGGGACCAACTTGAAATAATTTAGAGGTGTATTTAAATGTCCCTCTCCCTTACTTTGGTGAAAGATCATTTAAGAATAACTTTATTCCATTCCTAAGGGAAAGGCAAAAAAGTTTCTATCCCAATGGAACGTACGGGGAGAGAGAAAACACATATGCCCAGAGGTGGGAAGGTGTGTAGCAATTCATAACCCATCATACAAAGATGCAACCAAAGGCTAAACCATGAGTTGGATGTAGTTTTAATATTAAAAATAGGAACTAGTTATCATCCAAATGAACCACTGGAAAAATATTACCATTACTTAAAAAAACACATTCCAATACTGGAAATAATCTGAAAACACTTTCCAGTAGTAACAATGCTCCTTTATTATGAGGGACCAAAAAAGGAAAAAAGAAAAGACCAGGTTTTGAGCAAGTCCTTAGAGCACCTTTCCATTTCATAATTTATATTTGAGAATCAAGCACCAAAGCTGGACAGCTGCCTTTGTAAGACTGTGTTCAAGAGTGGTTTCCCAGATAGCTTAAGTGCCACTCCTCATTAGAGATCATACTTCAGCAATGCTTTCAATTTTAAGTCTGTGCTTTAAGAGGAGCCCACAAGCATGCGGCACCAGGCAGAACAGTCTAAGACCAGCGAAGAAGGCTGCACTTTTAATTGATTGCTCACATGTTCTCTAGAGAGATATAGAATTACGTTTATACTCTTTTCTGGCATTTATTCTATATTAATGGTTCCTCTTATCTTGCAAGAGGTGTGGGAGAAAGAGAGCTGTGTCAGTACAAGGGCAAGACATTTTGGTCAAAAGTTGACACTGTTTAAATTCCCTCTCTCAACCTTTCCTGGAAAAAAATTTACTTCCTTAATTAAGGTTTGTATTTAGTAACCAACATTGACTGGACAGAATATATGTGACTTGGATTCCAAATAAATGAGCTTGCTCTTTTTGGGGTTTGTACTGTGCAGCTCTTGCTACAGGTGTTGAAAAGTTAGGGCTATGTCTGATCAGGAGACATCTGGAGGATTTTGATCTCCAAGGAATTATGGGTGAGTCACATACAGTTTTGCTTAGAAGTAGGCAAAAATTAGCTAGGTGTGGTGGTGGGCACCTGTAATCCCAGCTACTTGGGAGGCTGAGGCAGGGAGAATCACTTGAACCCAGGGGGTGGAGGTTGCAGTGAGCCGAGATTGCACCACTGCACTCCAGTTTAGGTGACACAGTGCCACCTTGTCAAAGTGTTGCCAAATAAAGCTCATCCTGTGCTAGTGCTAATGGTCATTTCTTGCTTGTAGTTTCTTTTTTCTTGGTCAGTCCCAAAATCTCTGTTTTTTTGTTTGTTTGTTTTGTTTTGTTTTGTTGTTGTTTATTTGTTTTGAGACAGAATCTCACTCGGTCACCTAGGCTGGAGTGCAGTACGGCATGATCTTGGCTCACTGCAACCTCTGCTTCCCGGGTTCAAGCAATTCTCCTGCCTCAGCCTCTCGAGTAGCTGGGATTACAGGCATGTGCCATCATACCTAGCTAATTTTTGTATTTTTGATAGAGACATGGTTTCACCATGTTGGCCAGGCTGGTCTTGAACTCCTGACCTCGAGTGATCCTCCTGCCTTGGCCTCCCAAAGTGCTGGGATTACAGGCATGAGCCACTGTGCCTGGTCAGTCCCAAAATCCCTTGGACTCACTACAAGCAGTGGTGAAGAAAGGGGAGGATTTTGGAAATGGTTAAGAAATTGATATGGGGCCCACCCAGCCAGTAGGATAATCAGTTGGCAAAAGGATCCTGGACAGTCTCAAGTGGGTGGGACTCAAAATTTGGAAGGCTTCCAGTCAGTCTGTGTAGCATTGCTGTGTGTTGTATGGCACTCTCTATATATTTTTTGGTTTCCCCAAGTACTCATTAGCTTGGGCAAGTGGTAGCACCAGTATTTGAATAAACCCACACCACTGGAACTGACCTTTGGGGCCGGAGGTTTGTGGTTGCCCAGGAGGGAGGTCAGTCTTCCATCAGGCAGTTGCTGGACATTATAAGACATTTGGGCCTGAATAATGAAAGGGGAGGATGGCACGTCCCTGGATTGAGAGCAGGCTACCCCTGTCTCCCTAACAATGTCCTGGTGATTTAGGGAACTCTAAGACAAGAGGATGCTCTCATCCCTGGAGACTGCTATGGCAGATGAATGAACTGATAAGGCAGAGACATCAGGCCAAGGCTGGTCTCCTAAGCACAGCTGGAGCGATATCTCCGCTGCTGGGACCTGCTGTGCCCAACCCTTGTGCTAAGCCAGCTAAAGTATTACTTAAAGTGACTGAAGGCAAGGAAGGCCATATCCCCGCCCCTTCCAGGACTCTGAAGGTCCTACTGGACAGGTGCTCCAAATCACGAAACACAGGCAAAGCCCTACTGCTTCTCACCAGGATGCCGCTGGACAGGACGCAGGGGCTTGAACCCCCAGGGAAGAGCTTGAGGGTAGGACCCTGCGGAAGAGGACTGGTGTCCTCTAGAGGAAAAGGCAGCGTAACACCACCCGGACAGTGATGAGTGGCAACCAATCACCCTCTGCTTTGTCGGTGAACACAGCAAAGTAATAAAAACTGAGAAGACAAAAAGGGAGGACCAAGAAGGAGGGGACAGCTCTTGCCTGGCCCTGTCTCTTCTAACCCAGGAACCAAAGAAAAAGGGGCTGTCTGGCTGTCTAGAGTGTTCTGGTGGGGAGGGAGCTCCACCTAAAAAGCTGAAATTCAATGGCTGGCTGTCCCAGTGTGGGATGGAAAAAGGGTGTCCCCTGTATGTTCTCACTCATAAGTGGGAGTTGAACAATGAGAACACATGGACACAGAGAGAGGAACATCACACACCAGGGCCTGCCAGGGGGTGAGGAGGGCTATGAGAGGGAAAGCATTAGGAGAAATACCTAATGTAGATGACGGGGAAATGGATGCCACCATGGCACATGTATACATATGTAACAAACCTGCATGTTCTGTACATGTACCCCAGAACTTATAGTGAAAGAAAGAAAGAAAGAAAGAAAAAAGAAAATAAAAGAAAAAAGAAAAGGAAAACGGTGTCCCTGCAAAAGCATCCTTCACAATTAGTGAGGAAGGTGAGAATGACCCCCAGAGAAGATTTTGTACCCTGGTCCACAGATACCTTGTTGATGACGATTTTTAAGGCTTGGAAGGCTGCTGACCCTACGTTAGGCCCCTTAAGGGCTTGGGCAGACTGTCAATGGAAAATGTTAGCGGAGGCCAAAGATCCTGGTCAGCTGGGGATGTTGGAGTGGGCTTATCAGGTGACAGGCTGAATGCAGCATGATGATGTGGCAAGCCTTGAGCAACTCAAGGGAGTCCCGACTCCATCCAGTTGTTTCTCAGGAGAGCTTTCGACAAAGTCCTCTTCAGGGGCAATGATGCTAATATTAAAGCAATTCAAGGGGCCACAGCTGCCTGAACTTACTGGAAACGCAAAAGACAAATTCAGAGTGCTGCCCATGGATTCTACAAACACCTCACCTAGCCTAAATCCAAATTACTATGAACAGTAAGACTTCGCCTCTCCTAAGCCAGACAAGCTTCCTACAGTCAGGCATCTATATAAGTGTGAATCCTGCAATGCACGAGAGAGGTTACACTGGATCCTAATGAGGGGGGCACTCAAGATTGGATGATCTCTAGCAAATTGGTTTAACACTTCCAGTAGTTACTAGGGTTAGATGACTATTCTCAGCAGGTGTCTCCTCCGGAAACAGCCCCTCCTTCTTATCTGGCCCTGCCCCCCATTCGGATCCAGTGGTCCATGTTCATGAAAAACAGCCCCTTCTGGTAGACAATCGCCCTTTTCCTTTTCTCCACATTAATAGTAATTTGGATTCCAAAAAAATAAACAACACCGGTTGACCAAATCTCAAATTCCAGGAAACGCTCATGCTTTAAAGGGACCTGTGGACTTCGCACCCCGGCTGGAACTAAGTCAGTGTGACAGGCTGTAATCCTTCCAAGGGGAATGGTTTGGGAGGATGAATTAAAGGGATAATTACCCACTTAACTGTTAGTATTGGCCTGGTTTTGCTACAACGTGCATCCCATTATTGGAATGGATCTCCTCAGTCGCTATGTAACTAACGGAACAAGCCCAAGTCTTCCTATTGGTGGGTGCCGGGGGTGAACTTTCCCCTCGTGGTGCAGGTGGTAAACATGCTACCTTACCAGCTGAGGTGGGGCATGGGAGGATTACAGCCTGTCACAATTGACTTAATTCAAGCAGGAGGGCAAAGTCCACAGGCTCACCCACACCCCTTTCTCAGAGAGCTGCTTTCATATGTTTGTAATATGGTTAGATTCTTTTGTCACAGTCTGCATTTCATCCTAGGATTGTCCTAACTCCCTAAATGAATTACATTTTTTTGAGACAGGGTCTGGCAGCCTCGCATTCCTGGGCTTAGGTGATCCTCCCACCTCAGCTTCCCAAGTAGCTGGGACCACAGGCACGTGCCACCATGCCCAGCTAATTTTTACAATTTTTTTTTTTTTTGTAGAGATCAAGCTTTCCCAGGTTGGTCTCGAACTCCTAACCTCAAGCCTCCTGCCTTGGCCCCCAAAAGTGCTGGGATTACAGGCACGAGCAACTGCATCCAGCTAAACAACCTCTCTTCTTGCAACACTGTTTCCTTGTGGGCTCATTAAGGTGCTAGTTACCAGATTCCACAGGAAGATGGATTACAGAGCAATAGGACAAGCTGGGTGCACGCTGGAAAATGACCAGTGGTGACAGCCTCTATAACAATGACACAGATGGGGACCGCCATGGGAAGACGGAGGTTCTAAGGCACTGCTACCAGCTGCAGGACTGAGAGCAACATATCTGACATGTGTTCATCGTTCATGTGTTCATACACTCATTCTTGCATGAGTTTACTGGACACGTGTAAGCAGGCACTGAGTGGCACAAAAATTCCTAGAACAGTCTCATCAGAGAAAAGTCGCGCACAGAAAGAGAAATTATACTACACTGCAATCATGGAAACTCATTCAATAAAACTTTACTGAATACTTACTTACTGGTTGTCCAGATATTGTTAGTGATGCTGGAAAAAGAGTAAAGGACATCATCTTGCTCTCAGGGAGCTCACAGTCTTGGAGAGAGAGACATGTGAACAACTACAACTTCTTTGCTATAAAAACACGAAATTGGAGACATGTTCAAAGTAGCGCAGGGGAGGGAGCACAGTGGGACTTCCTGGAGTCATCCAGAAGGGTTTCTCAGCAGGTCAGTTGCAACTGCCCCACATAGCAGAAAATTACAGCAAGAAAAGATCTTTCACAGCGTTCCCTGTGCGTCAGTCAGGCTGACGTATGGCATATGTGTCACAGGCAAAATGATTTGAAGTAGAATATAGACCAATTTTTAATTTTTTACTTATGCATCTAAATGTGCATTACAAAATATGCAATGAGGATATGATTGCTCAGAATGAGGCTAAAGGAAAGAGTTTTAAAAACTGATTTGAATCACAAAGAGTACACAGATGCAGAGAACATCTTAAAGGTGGCTTGCCAATGACTGGATTTTGGTAAGCACCGATGTATGCATCTTATTTTAGTGAGATGAGAAGTGGGAGTTGGTGAAGTAGGGAAGGAGAAGAATGGCAGACACATGAACACCAACTCAAGGCACACAGGTGAGAGAGCATGGGCTGCCCAAGAACAGGCAGTGAGGAAGCGTGGTGGGCTGCGGGGCACAGGGAGGGCTAAGGAGTGTGCGGGAGCAGAACCCCTGCTTCTCTGTTCCACTGCCTGTGTAAACTTCTCAGATCAGTTCCCGTGATCGTGTCTCTCCAGGAAGCTTCTCAAAAATGGCACATACGATGTTACACTCCCTTATGTCACGCTTGTCCCAACCCGTGGCTGAGGATGGTTTTGAATGTGGCCCAACACAAATTCGTAAACTTTCATAAAACATTATGAGTTTTTTTTTAGTTCATCAGCTATCTTTAGTGTTACTGTATTTTATGTGTAGCCCAAGACAATTCTTCTTCTAATGTGACCCAGGGAAGCCAAAAGATTGGACCTCCCTGCTTTAAGATAAATGGTTGTTGACTTTCAGACAAAAAAGGACACTTTATAATGACAAAACAAATCAATACATCAGTAATACACACCATTATAAACATAATATACCAAACAACTGAGCACCAAAACACATGAAGCAAAAACTGTTAACACTGAAGGGAGAAACAGACAACTTAGCAAAAGTAGTTGAAGACTTCAATACCCAACTTTCAATAATGGATGGAACAGCTAGGCGGATCAACAAGGAAACAGAAGGCTGAACAACGCTAAACCAGCTAGACCTACAGACCTCTGCAAAACACCCAATCACAGAACACACATTCTTCTGAAGGGGATGGGAAACATTTGCCAGGATGCATCAAATGCTAAACCATAAAACAAGCCTCAATAAAATTAAAGGACTGATATCACACAACCTATGTTCTGTGATCAAAAGGGAATGAAATTAGAAATCAATAACAGAAGGAAATTTGAGAAATTCACAAATATGTGGAAATTAACTCCTAAATAACCATTGAGTCAAAGAAGAAATCACAAGGAAAATTTAACAGTACTTGAAATAAATGAAAATGAAAACAAAATATACAGAAATTTATGGGATGCAGTGAAAACAGTACTTAGAGGGAAATGTACAGCTATAAAAACTCTATTTGCCAGACACGATGCCTCATGCCTGTAGGCGCAGCTACTTGGGAAGCTGAGGCAGGAGGATCATTTGAGCCCAGAAGTTTGAGATTAGCCTGGACAATATAGCAAGACCTCATTCCAAAACAAAAACAATCCCTCTACCCCAAACTCCACATATATTTAAAAAGAAGAAGGATCTCAAATCAAGAATTGAAACTTCCATTTAAGAAACAGAAAAAAAAAAAAGCAAGCAAAATCCAAAGTAAGCAGAAGGGAAATAATCAAGATTAGAGCAGAAATAAACAAAAAAGAATAGAAAAACAATCAGAGAAAATCAATAAAAGTAAAAATAGATTATTTGAAAAGATCAACCACATTTCCAAATTTTTAGCTAAACTGACCAATAAAAAAAAGAAAAGACAAATTACTAAAGTCAAGAATAAAAGAGGGAGGCCAGGTACAGTGGCTCATATCTGTAAGCCCAGTGCTTTGAGAGGCTGCGGCAGGAGGATGGAGACCAGCTTGGGCAGGATAGCAAGATTCTATCTCTAAAAAAAAAATTAAAAATTATCCAGGCATGGCTAGGTGTAATGGCTTATGCCTGTAATCTCAACATTTTGGGAAGCTAAGGTGGGAGGATCACTTGAGGTCAGGAGTTTCAGACCAGCGTGGACAACATAGTGATATTCTCTCTACAAAACAAATACAAAAACAAATGTAGCCAGGTGTGGTGGTGCTCACCTATAGTTCCATCTACTCAGGAGGCTGAGGTGGGAGGACTGCCTGAGCCCAGGAGGTTGAGGCTGCAGTTGAGCTATGATTGCACTATTGCACTCCACCCAGAATGACAGAGTGAGACTCTGTCTCAGGAAAAAAGGGGCAAGGGAGGCCGAGGCAAGAGGATTACTTGAGGCCAGGAGTTCAAGACCAGGCTTGGGAAACATAGTGAGACCCTATCTCTACAAAAAAGTTTTTTAAAAAAAGTTAGCTGGGCATGGTGGCTCATGCCTGTAGTCCCCACTACTCAGGAGGCTGAGGGGGGAGGCTCACTTGAGCTACACTGAGCCATGATCAAGCCACTGATTTCTAGCCTGGGTGACAGAGTGAGACCCTGTCTCTATAAAACAAAAATTAAGAAAAAATAAAAGAGAGGGAATCAATGCTGACCTTACAATAATAAAAAAGGATAAAAGGGTAATACTTTAAGCTGTATTCTGACAAATCCAGTAACTAAGATGAGATGGAGAAATTCCTGCAAATAAAAAAAACTATCGAAAAACTTTCCACAAAGAAAATGCCAGACCCAGATGGTTTCAATTGTAATTCCACTAAATGTTGAAAGAACTAATACAAATTCTTCACAAACTTTTCCAAATAAATAGAAGATGGAACATTTCTAACTCATTCTGTGAGGGACCAATATATTCTGATGTTAAAACTAGACAAAGACATCACAAGAAAAATACAGATCAATAGCCCCTAAAAAATAAAGATGGAAAAAAATCTTCAACAGAGTACTAGCAATCCAATTCCAGCAACTTTTTTTTTTTTTGAGACAGAGTCTCGCTCTGTCACCAGGCTAGAGTGCAGTGGTGCGATCTCAGCTCACTGCAACCTCTGCTTTCTGAGTTAAAGCGATTCTTCTGCCTCAGCCTCCCAAGTAGCTGGGACTACGGGTGCGCGCCACCACGCCCGGCTAATTTTTTGTATTTTTAGTAGAGACAGGATTTCACCATGTTGGCCAGGATGGTCTCAATCTCTTGACCTTGTGATCCGCCTGCCTTGGCCTCCCAAAGTGCTGGGATTACAGGCATGAGCCACTGCACCTGGCCAGCAATTTATTTTTAAAAAGATTATGCACTGTAACCAAGTAGAATTTATCCCAGGAATGCAAAGTTGGCGTAACACTAAAAAAAAAAAAAAAAAAAAATTTAATTAATGTAATACGTCAATACAATAGGTAAAAACCACATGATCATCTCAACAGATGCAAAGTACTCGACAAAATTCAACACCTCTTCATGATAAGATAACCTAAACTAGGAATAAAAGGCAACTCCTCAACCTGATAAAGGGTATCTATGAGAAGTACCACAGCTTACATCATCCCTTCTAGTGAAACACTGACGGCTTTCCTCTTAACTTAAGGAACAAGATGACAATGTATGTGCTTGTTATTTCTATTCATTGCTGTACTGACAGTTCCAGTCAACGAGGCAAGGAAAAGAAATTCATCCAGATTGGAAAGGAAGAAATAAATGTATCTCTATTTGCAGAAGATATGATCTTACATATAGAAAAGACTTCAGAATCTACTAAAAAAGCACAAAAATTGGCTGGGCACGGTGGCTCACACCTGTAATCCCAACACTTTGGGAGACCAAGGAGGGTGGATCACCTGAGATGAGGGAGTTGGAGACCATCCTGGCCAACCTGGTGAAACCCCATCTCTACTAAAAATACAAAAATTAGCTAGGCGTGGTGGCACATGCCTGTAATCCCAGCTACTCGGGAGGCTGAGGCAGGAGAATCACTTGAGCCTGGGAGACAGAGGTTGCAGTGAGCCAACGTGGTGCCACTGCACTCAATTCTGGTCAACAGAGTGAGACTCTGTCTGAAAAAAAAGAAAAGAAAAGAAAAAAGTATTAACACAAATAAAGAAGCTCAGGCCAGCACAGTGGCTCATGCCTATAATCCCAGCACTTTTTTAGGAGGTCAAGGCAGGTAGATCACTTGAGTCCAGGAGTTCGAGACCAGCCTGGGCAACATGATGAAACCTCATCTCTACTAAAAAACAAAAATTAGCTGGGCACGGTGGTGTGTGCCTGTAACCCCAGCTACTTGGGAGGCTGAAGCAGAAGAATCACTTGAACCTGGGAGGCGGAGGTTGCAGTGAGACAAGATTGTGCCACTGCTCTCCAGTCTGGGTGACAGTGCAGGACTCCATCTCAAAAAGAAAAAAAAAATTAATAAGTTCAGCAAGGGAGCAGAATACAAGACCAATACAGAAAAACCAACAGTATTTTTATACATTAATATTAAACAATATAAAAATGGAATTAATTTATAATAGCATCAGAAAGAATAAGAATAAACTTTAAAAATGAAAAATGTGTACTTTGAAAACTACAATAATTGTTGAACAAAATTAAAGAAAATCTAAATAAAATGGAAAGACATGCCATATTCATGAATCTGGAGACTTAACAGTCAAGATGGTGTTGGGTGTGGTGGCATGCACCTATAGTCCCAGCTACTCGGGAAGCTGAGGTGAGAGAATCACTTGAATCTAGGAGTTCATGGCTGCAGTGAGCTATGATCACACCACTACACTCAGCCTGGGCAACAGAGCAAGGCCTCATATTGGAAAAAAAAAAAGTATATATTGTCAAGATGGCAACATGCTCCAAACCCAAATCGATCAATAGATGTAATGTAATCCCTATCAAAATCCCGGTTGGCTTCTTTGCAGATATCATCAAGATGATCCTATAACTCATATGGAACTTTGGGAGACTCAGAATAGCCAAAACAATCTGAAAAAGAGCAAAGTCGAAGGATTTACACTTTCTGATTTCAAATCTTCTTACAGTGCTGTAAGAATCAAAAGACTGTGGTACTGGAAAAAGGACAGACATACAGATGAATGGAATAGAGTGGAAAGTCCAGAAATAAACCCTTACATACATATGTTCAATTTATTGTTAAAAGTTAAACAGACTATTTTTAAAGCAAATTGAGGCTTACAGAAAAACTGATGGCCAGACAAGGCGGCTCAAACCTGTAATTCCAACACTTTGGGAGGCTAAGGTAGGAGGATTGCCTGAGGCCGGGAGTTTGAGACCAGCCTGTCCAAGGTAGTGAGACCCCACCTCCATCTCTACAAAAATGGGAAATAATTAGCCAGGAGTGGTGGTGTGTGCCTGTAGTCCCAGCTACTTGGGGGGCTGAGGTGGGAGGATTGCTTGATCCCAGGAAGTCGAGGCTGCAGTGAGCTGTGAATGTGCCACTGCACTTCAGCATGGGTAATGGAAGGAGACCTGTCTCAAAAATAAAATGAGATAAAAATTGAGCAGGAAGTACAGAGCATTTCCATATGTCCTCCTCCCCATGCACAGTTTCCTACAGTGTTAACATCTAGTACTAGTGTGGTACATTTGTTACAATCAATAAACCAGTATTGACACATTGTTATTTTGATCAAAGTTCAACTAAGCTTTGACAAGGGTACTGAGACCATTCAACGAAGAGTAGTTTTTTTCAGTAAATGAAGCTGAACAACTGTATAGTCATATACAAAAGAATGATTTTGGACCCCAACTCCTGCGATACACAAAAATTAATTAACGCAACAGTACCGTAAATATCTTAGAAGAAACACAGAGTAAATCTTGCATTAGGCAGTAGATTCCTTGTTATTACACCGAAAGCACAGGCAACATAAAAAACAAATAGATAGGCCGGGCGCGGTGGCTCAAGCCTGTAATCCCAGCACTTTGGGAGGCCAAGGCGGGCGGATCACAAGGTCAAGAGATTGAGACCATCCTGGCCAACCTGGTGAAACCCCATCTCTATTAAAAATACAAAAATTAGCTGGGCGTGGTGGCGTGCACCTGTGGTCCCAGCTACTCGGGAGGCTGAGGCAGGAGAATTGCTTGAACCCGGGAGGCGGACGTTGCAGTGAGCCAAGATTGTGCCACTGCACTCCAGCCTGGCACCTGGCGACAAAGTGAGACTGTCTCAAAAACAAAAACAAAAACAAATAGATACACTGATTTCCATAAAAATTAAAAACTCTTGTGCTTCAAAGGATACTATGAAGAAAGTTTTAAAAAGACAATCCATAGAATGGGAGAACATTTCTGCAAGTCATTTATCTAAGGAACTTGTGTACAGAATTTATAAAGAACTATGCTCCACAATAAAAAAGACAACCCAATGTTTTAAAGGGGCAAAGAATCTGAATAGGCGTTTGTCCAAAGAAGAGATACAAATGGCCAAAGATCACATGAAAAGATGCTCAACGTCATTAGCCATCAGAGAAAGGTGAAAACCACAATGAGAAGCTACTTCACATCTACTGCAAGGGCTAAAACAATAACAGAAAACCGACAGAAAAAACTGTGAGGATGGGGAGAAATGGAAATCCTCAAACATTTGCTGGTGGAAATGTAAAATAGTGCAGCTGCTTTGGAAAACAGTTTGGCAGTTCATCAAAAGGTTAAAAATGCAGTTACCATATGATCTGGCAATTCCATTCTTAGTTATAAACCCGAGAGAACTGAAAACATGTCCACACAAACGCTTGTACATGAATGTTCGTAGTATTATTGATCATAGCCAAAAACGTGTAAACACAAATGTTCATCAACTAATGAATGAATAAGCACCATGTGGCATATCCATAAAATAAGTATTATTCATTCTTTACAAGAAATGCTACAATATGGATGACCTTAGAAAACCTTATACAACAGGAAAGAAGCTGGACACAAAAGGCTACACATTGTAGATTCCATTTATATTAACTGTCAAGAATAATAAAATCCATAAAGTAGATTCGTGGTTGCTGAGGGCTGGTAGGAGGGGAAATGGGGAGTGTTATGGGACTTCTTTCTGGGGTGATAAGAATATCTAAACATAGATTGTGGGGATGGTTATACAACTGTGAATATATGAAAAAAACCACTGAATTGCCGCTTTAAAATGACTTTGTAGCACATGAATTAAATCTCAGTAAAGCTGTTACATTAAAAGAAAACGCTGAAGTAAAAAAAATATCTTTCAAGGATTGCATTGCAATCATATTAGACCACGTGATGAAATCCTTAAAAGCGTGGGGCAGGTGGTAAATCCTGGCCAAGACTCCTCGGGCAAGGCCAGCTGGGAGTGTGGCATCCGTGCCGAAGGTGCTGAGGCTGCAGCGGATGCATTCTGGGTCAGTGATGGGATGTGAACAGGAAAAGCCTTTTGATCTGGGGAATAATGGAGGATTGAAACTTCTCTATGTCTTTTTCCCAGGCCCTAATTTAGGAAGACCAAAACAGGGACTTCTACAGTGGCAGCTTAATCAGCAGATGCCGGGTGGTCGCCTCTGCACATGGCCTGGTGGGCAGGGCGCCTTGCCGCATCACGCTGGGTGGATGGGCCTGTGTGTGGCCTCTCTCCAGCTGTGGCTGACAGTACTCACTCAGCCCAGGCTTCCAGGCCCTCCTGGGCCCTCCTATCCACTGAGGGAAATGAGGGATGAGTGGGCAATGGAAAAGCCTTTGGAGTCAGAGGTAACTCTGTGACTTCACCACTTATTGCTGTGAGACCCTGGGCAGCCAAATATAGAGTTCTTGTTCTAGCATCGGCCCTGGGAATCCCCAGAACTAGGCCTCTTACCCACACCATTGCCTGTAATCCACAAATCTATGAGGTAGGAGTGGCTTTCTTTCCCAGATCCTCCCTCTCCTTCAGTCCCAGAGTCACGGGCAAACTCAGTTAACCACAGGCATCCTGGCGGTTTCAACTTGGTTTTGTTGTTTTGACACAGTTGTCATTTTTGCAGTTACCCTTGTAATATGAAAGGTTTGTTTTCTTTTTTCCTATTTTCTTTTCTCTTCTTCTCCCAGTCTCCTGCCTTACTTTCGCCCTCCAAAAGAAGTCTATTAGAGTTGGCAGCAGAATTTTAAGAAAGTGATTTAAAAGTCAGACAGCCAGGGCTGGGTGTAGTGGCTCACACCTGTAATCCTAGAACTTTGAGAGGCTGAGGCGGGTAGGCCACCTGAGGTCAGGAGTTCAAGACCAGCCTAGTCAACACTGAAACCCTGTCTCTACTAAAAATACAAAAATTAGCCAGGCCTGGTGGCACATGCCTGTAATCCCAGCTACTCAGGAGGTTAAGGCAGGAGAATCGCTTGAATCCAGGAGGTGGAAGTTGCAATGAGTAGAGGTCATGCCATTGCACTCCAGCCTGGGCAACAGAGAGAGACCCAGCCTCAAAAAAACGAAAACAGAACAAAACAAGTCAGAGAGCCAGAAAATAGGAATTTTAGAGTAAGGGTCTGGGGTAATTACGTGCTCTGGCAACGTTTAAAGCCTCCCCTGAGCATTTCTTGGGTATCGTGTGCCTCTCTGTAGGGCAGTGCTTCAAAGCCCTCCACTCAGGAGACCTTCGACAGCAGTGTGGTGAGTGAAGAGAAAGGCGCATAGCAGCATGCAGGCCAGGCCCCAAATGCTTTTAAAAAGGGACTTTCTATAGCTATGGACACTCCTGGAAGAGAATGGAAATTGATTTCCTCCCTGTGGTAGGGAGATTTTTCTTACCCTTTGGACTGTTTTTTGTTTTAACCATGGGGAGGTTACTTTCCAACTAAAAAGTAGTAATGTAACAACCACACGGGGGTGAATGGTATAGGTCTGAGAAGTGCTGCCTCCGAAGGCTGCAAGCTCAGGCTTCCTGCAGCACGGCTGCTGCCCACTCTGCTGGAGGCCTCTTCTGGTGCATCTTCATGGGTTACAAGAAGCACATTACTTTGACCCCAAGGGTAATTATCTTGACTCACTCACTACCTGAATCAGCATATTTGGCTTGGATCACAAAGCTGTTACTCCAAACCCGCTCTTTATTGAAAGAGCAAAGGTTTCTGGTTGGTTGGTTGTTTTACCATTTATAGGCATTCAAAGGACTCTTAAGACCATGTTAAGACTTGTTAACTGGCTGGGTGTGGTGGCTCATGCCTGTAAACTCAGCACTTTGGGAGGCCAAGGATGGAGGAGCATTGCTTGAGCCCAGGAGTTGGTGACCAGCCTGGGCCACCATAGTGAGACTAACCTTGTCTCTACTAAAAAAAAAAAAAAAAAAAATTAGCCAGGCATGGTGGCTGTGTCCCCAACCAAATCTCATCTTGAATTGTAACTCCCACAATTCCCACATGTCATGGGAGGAACCTAGTGGGAGGTGACTGAATTGTGGGGGTGGGTCTTTTCTGCACTGTTCTCGTGGTAGTGAACGAGTCTCATGAGATCTGATGGTTTTCAAAACGTGAGTTTCCCTGCACAAGCTCTCTCTCTTTGCCTGCTGCCATCCACATAAGCTGTGACTTGCTCCTCCTTGCCTTCCGCCATGATTGTGAGGCCTCCCCAGCCATGTGGAACTGGAAGTCCTTAAACCGATTTCCTGCATAAATTACCCAGTCTCGGGTATGTCTTTATCATCAGCGTGAAAATGGACTCATACATTTGTTAAATATGGAAAGTGCTCAGTTTGGAATAAGTATATGCCCTTGAAAGGTGGTAATATTCACTAAGATGGATACCACAATATTTGAATATTTACTATATGCTAAACAGTTCCCACACAGAATATCTTATTTTCCTCTAATAACACCTCTATAAGGCAAGTGCTATTATTGCTCCCACAGAGACCAATCAGGGAAGTGACTTATTTAAAGTCAAAAAGTTAGGAAACTACTGGAGCCAGGATCTGAGGCTAGCTCTGGTCAAACTCCAGAGCCTGAACACACACTCCTCATCCTACTGTCAACTGTGGGAAGGAGACACAGATTCACACATCACCAAATCCAGGGCCTAGTTAAGCAGGTCAAAAACGTCACAGTCGTCTGGAGGATAACCACAATGAAGTAGCCCCACCTATTAGGCACCTACTTTATGCTGGGCATCCTGCTGGACCCATCCCCATGACCCCTGTGTGCACTGGACACTGACGTCTTTCTCAGGGAGGAGGAAACTGAAGCTCGGGGGTGAAGTGACTTTTGCCCTAGGCCAAACAGCCCATGGGTGCAGAAAGGGGATAAGACTCAGGGTCGACTGACCCCAAAGCACCCTCTCTTGCCACTCCTATTCTTCGTCCTGTTCTCCACAGTCAGTGATCTGGATAGGTCCCTGCGTGAGCAGGTGAAAAGACCACCCTGAAGAATGTTCATTCCCTCCTCACGGCAGTACCGCCACGGCCCTGCTGGGCCTGAGATGCTCTTCCCCTGCCTTCCCAAACCAGAAGCTTGGGCTGCACTGATCTAGAGAGGAGGACAAGGACAGCGAGTGGCCAGGGCTCTTCCCTCAGCCCTGTTCCCTGGTTTCCCTGTGTGTGCATTTGTCCTTTGTGGACATGGACAAGTGGCAAGGGCCAGCATCCAGGAACCTCGCTGACAGCAAGCTTTGTGCCAGCTTCCCTTCTGAAGTGAAGACTCCTGGCTGGGTGTGGCCTGGACACTTTGCTCCTGGTGGGCACTGTGCACTCAGAAGAAGGCTGGGCCAAAATGGCCCAGGCGTGGTGGCGCACATCTGCAGTCCCAGCTACTCAGGATGGTGAGCTGGGAACTTAAGCCCAGCGTTCAAGGCTGCAGTGAGCTATGACTGTGCTATGGAATAATAATACTAATAATATATTATTAGTATTATTATTAACTATATTCAAGTTTCTAATGGTATTTCATCGATAAGGAAGATTGCTGAGGCTGGGACTCCAGACAGGGTTGTGAAAACAACTAGGAAATGAAAACACTCATAATCCCAGCACTTTGGGAGGCTGAAGTGGAGGATCACTTGAGGCCAGGAGTTTGAGACCAGCCTGGGCAACACAGCGAGATTCCACCTCTACCAAAAAAAAAAATACTAATTAATAAAACTATATTTTTAAAAATGCAATCAAGGTATTGACTGGGGGAAAAAAATTTAAAAAAAGAAAAAAAAGGGTTACAGAGAACCCTGCTTGACCTAAGGGGCTTCACACACTGCCATTTTACCCACACACTGATAGAAGAAAATGCTTCAAGAAGAACTCATTTGCCCAGATAACTTTCTTTAATTAAGAAATTCCAAAAAAAATCCCCTGAATGGTTAAGATAATATGTTTGTCCAATGATGACTTCACAAGGCATCTGAAAGCAATGTAGTTCTGGTCCAGAGCTGTCTGTGCCAAGGAGACTCCCAGCGTCCACAGCCGCTGCTCCCAAGCTCACCGCTGGTCTTTCTCTGGACTCTTTTCATGGGCAATAACTTGAATGAAGGAGCTGAAGTTCATCAGCTCTGTGACTATACCTGGAGCTCCAGCCTTACACATCCCAATCAGGATGGGGCATCTCCCTGGCTTGACGAGCCACAGGGGCTCCAAACCTGCCTGACTTTTTATCTCCCACTCTCATGGAATGTTCTCATACACGCTGTTCTCTCATGGGCACTGATGCCCCACCACTCACCCAGGCCTGGCCTCCTGCCTCTCTAACAGCCAATGGCAACCAAGTCCTAGCAGTCCTATCGCTAAAGGTCTTCCCTATCTGTCATTTCCCCTTCATTTTCCCAGTTACTGTCCTACTCAAGGGCCCCCCTCCCACCTGCGATAGTACAACCACATGGTTAATCCCTTGCTTCAATTATAGAATTCTTTCTTCAGATCAAAGCATATTCAGACACCTGATACAGTAACAAAAGCAATATTCTGACCCCATGTGATCCACCCACCTTGGCCTGCCAAAGTGCCGGGATTACAGGCGTGAGCCACCGTGCCTGGCCTTGTTGCTCTTTTATGTAAGGTCAGGGAAGGCCTCATAGAAAAGGTGACATTTGAACAGAGAGCTGAAGAAAGTGAGGGAGAAGGAGCATGGACATTAGGGGGTGGAGGCATAGGGAAGAGCACACTCAGATCAAGGAAAAAGCCAAGTACAAAGGCCCTGAGCGGAGTGCGTGCTGCACAGGAAGGCATCCAATGGGAGCCTGGCTGGAGTGTTATGAGGTCAGAGACACAGTGGGGCAGGGGTCCTGTGTGGTACAGGTCGTGGGTCATGTGGGGCCCACCACGCCTTCATGAAGACGCATATGATTCTTGCTTGATTACTTTCTTGGGCATCTTGATCATCCTGTCCACTTACCTATGCTAAAATGAAGCAGAAAGGAAAAGTCCTAGCCTTACTCAGTCTTAATGAAGACAAATGAAGTTGTTTTACATCAATATCTAAATCTCAATGGCTTTTTTAAAATTATACTTTAAGTTCTGGGGTACATGTGCAGAACGTGCAGGTTTGTTACATAGTTATACACGTGTCATGGTGGTTTGCTGCATCCATCACCCCATCATCTACATTAGGTGTTTCTCCTAATGCAATCTCGCCCCTAGCCCACCACCCCCCGACAGGCCCTGGTGTGTGATGTTCCCCTCCCTGTGTCCATGTGTTCTCATTGTTCAACTCCCACTTATGAGTGAGAATGCCTTTGAGTTCTCACCTGTGCAAATGTAGAAAGTCCCAGCTCCAGGAAAATCCTTTTCCCCCAAGTATTTCTAGGAATCCTGGGGTGGGTGTGCATGATTGTATGATCCTAAACCAGTCGCCGTGGCTGGTCAGGTCACGCTTTGGCAGCTTCAGGCTCCAATGGTCCTACAGACGCACCACAGCAGGAAGCTCCACTCACCTCACCAGCCTGTAGGTCAGCCAGAGGATCCGTCATTTTTCTGAGACTCCAGGGTCTTCCCTGTGGATCCAGAGGGTACCACTATGCCTCAATACGAGATACTACTCTTGGGAGGTGAGAACATTCCTTCTGGGTTCAGATGAGAGGGGCTATTCCACAGCAACACTTTTTGAACTCGTGTTACAGTGTCTATGGACACAGCTGTCATTTCACACCTACAACCCTTCTCTCCCCAGGGAACAAACTTACCTTCAGGTTGGCTGGTTCAGGACATACCTAGACAGCAGCTTGTCTCCAACCTTCTATCTTCTTGGGACGCTGGGCCTGCTGTCAGACTGGTCCTTCTCTTATGCCAAATTTTCCTTGAGGCTTCCGTAGTCTCTGCAAGTGGGCCTCTGCCTGGGCCACTCCAGCACATTAGACCTGTCAGTAGTTCAAGCCAAGAGTGTACAAAGTTCATGACTTTCTCTCAGGATCCCTAGGCCCAACAAAAATGAATGAATGTGATGCCTGAAGAGGATTATCACCTAACTACGTACCAGTACTGCTGAATGCCATCTCCTACTCAGCTGGGACCCACTGAGGTTCTTCTTCAGGATATTAGCTTTATCAGCATCCTAAGGTTTTCCATTTATTATTCCAGGTGTGATGACATTGAGCGATGACAGCAAAACCTGAAAGAGAAGGGATACAGGTGTTCATTTCAGATGCTGCAAGTTTAACAAGGTCCAAGAGCAACTTAAGGTTCAGCACAGAACCTCTAAGCATACATTTAGATCCTAGTATTTCACCCAGAAAACACCACAGCGTAACTGAGAGCTTTGGAGGCAGAAATAATTTACTTTGGATCCACGGATTGCTTGCTGTTTACTGTGTGACTCTGGGTAGCCATTTACTTTCAACCTATTTTTCCCACTTATGAAAAGGTAATGACGACCGCTTCTTGGAAAACTTGAGGGTAGTACTTGTAAAGGCCATAGTAAGACCTAACAGCTAGGACCGAACACCCAGTAGGCACAAAGCCAATTCTGCTTCCTTTCCCTTTCCACAGAGAAATGCACGGGATATTCCTTAAATGCCACTTAGGCTTTAGGATCGACATAGGTTTTGTCACTTATGCTATGGATTGATTAGGTTTCACTCTAAAACACTTTTAAAAAGAAACTTGGTTACTATAAGATCAATTGAAGTCCAAATGGTTCTTATAGTAACTCGAATGTATGATTATGCTGAAATTCTGTATTTAATTCTTATTTCATATTGAACATCATTATATTCTCAAGAAACCTTTAATGGGCTTTAACTATCTCATAGCTTTCTCTCTGATTTCCTCAATAAAAACAAAATAGCAATAATTAGGAGTGATCAGAGAATAAAAGCTAAGGAATGAAACGTCTGAATAAAAGCTGTTGCATACTCCACGTAGAAAAGATCTAGCTGATACGGTGGCCAGGAAGGCACAAAGGGTCTGGACTCAGGAGACCTGAGCTTGAATTCTGTCTCAGCCACTCAGCAGAGGGAAGGCACCTTGGTCTCTCTGGGCCATTTTCCTCATCTAAGATGTGAATATCACCTCACAGAATTATAATTGATGTCAAATGACAACAATTATAGATCAGTTCAACAAGCTAAATAGAGACAATCAGACAGACCTGGTCCCTGCCCCTGGGAGCTCACAGCCTCTTTGACCTGGGCGCTACTTTTTCCCTGATCTGGTTTTTAGCAGAGGCCAGCTTGGAATCGCCACTCTTGACTACATCACTGACTTCCAGGAGAGCCCTTCGAAGCACCAGTGCTCACTGACCTAACCTTCTCTGCTGGTCTTACATAGAACCGGTCTGGGGAACTCTTATTTTCCTGCTATCTCTAGCCAAAATACTTAACTTCTTGCATGAAAATCATAAAGAAAAGAAATACAAATAAATCATGTCCCTTGCAAACTCAAAAGCCAGGGAAGCACCCCTCTCATCCCCTCTCCTGTCTCTCAAACCATGAGCACTGATTTCCTTTGCCCAAAAGAGATCACCTCCTACTGGAGACCAAACTCCAGGCCTCTTTATTGCCAATCCAGTGCCTTTACATGCCATCATAATAAAATTTATTTTATTTAAGACAAAGTGTTTGTCTCAAAGCCTCGCCTACTGCTACCCAGTCAAGCAGATCAAAGGATATCTAGCTGTCTGTCCTTGAGCCTGACACACCCTGAATCTCTCCTCTCACACTGTTAAGCAGGTATACCACAGAAAGAACCTTTGGGCCCAGGACTCTTGGTTTTTTAAGGAGCAATCTTTGGGAGCACAGACCCAAACCCTCTTTTTCTAAAGCAAGTGGTGTTTTTACTAGTTTTTCTTCAAACTGTAACTTGAGTCCTTCTTTAAAGCAACACAAACGTCTTTAAAGTCTCCTGATGAATCTTTTACCAAACAATAACCTTCACATTTTGGTGAAACCATTACTTCTTTTAAGCAAGCATTGAGGTTGCTTAAAACAAGGCGCACAGAGAATTCTGTGACGTACTCCATTTTATTCAAAAACTGATGAACGTAGGAAGTGCGCATCTGCAGCTTAATGGGACAAAGTCAGTCAACTTGAGGCCTTGACTCAGGTATTTCTGTAACATTTCTAGCCCATGACGACACTGGGTAAACCTACCTCTTAGGACTTCTCTAACGTCTCCGTACTCTTTTAATATGCAAGTAATAGACATCTACACCCTTCACGTTACACTCTATCTGCTCCAGAGGGAGTCTCACGTCAGAGGACTTCTGCTGCTGCGATAGGGGAAGAGCACAGAGACAGTATGGCGTTTGATTCAGTAATTTCTGCCTGTCTAAGAGGAACAGTGCACAGGCAGGTGGGGAAGAGATGGTTTACAAACAGTGGTTATGAATGCCTTCCAAAACACTGTAAAGTACTTTACTAGTAGTCTCTCTCTACCCACCCCAGGACACAACCTCAGCAGAAACGCTACAGCTGGAAGGCAATAGGATGATACATTTAAAGTGATGAAAGAAAAACCTGTCAACCAAGAATTTTTTCTTTTCTTTTCTTTTCTTTTTTTAGACAAGGTCTCACTCTGTCACCCAGGCTACAGTGCAGTGCTGTGATCTCGGCCCACTATAGCCTCAACCTCCCGTAGTCAAGGGATCCTCCCACCTCAACCTCCTAAGCAGCTGGGACTACAGGCATGAGCCACCACATTTGGCTAATTTTTCTATTTTTTGTAGAGATGGGGTTTTGCCATGCTGCCCAGGCTGTTCTCAAACTCCTGAGCTCAAGTGATCAGCCTCTCCCAGAGTGCTGGTTTTAGAGGTGTGAGCCACCGCATCATCAAGAATTCTGTATCTGGTAAAACTATCCTTCAAAATCAAGGGAGAAACTAAGATATCCCTAAATAAACAAAAGCTGAAGGAATTCATTCCCACTAGACCTACCCTGCAATTTTAATGGGAGTCCTTCTTCAGGTTGTAAGGAAACAACATTAGACAGTAACTCAAAGACTGTACAAAAATATACATTTTTCCTTTCAAGGTAAACATACAGACAAACATAAAAACCAGTATTATTACTCGGGAGGCTGAGGCAGAGAACTGCTCGAACCCAGGAGGCAGAGGTTGCAGTGAGCGGAGATAGCGGCACTGCACTCCAGCCTTGGCAACAGAGCAAGACTCTGTCTCAAAAAAAAACCAAAAAACAAACAAAAAACCCCACAGTATTGTTGCAATTTTGGTTCTCAACTTCCCCTTTTTATTATTTTACAAGACTCAAAATAGAAAAGCATAAAGAACTATAAATCTTTGCTAGTGGGTACACAATATACAAAGATGTAATTGGTGACAGCAATAGAATAGAGACGGAGCTGTAAAGGACATCTTTTGTATGCAATTAAAGTTATCGGTTTTAAAATAAGTTGCTATAACGTTAGGATGTTTTATGCAAGTCTCACGGGAACACGAAGTATCCACAGAATACACACAAAAAGGAAGTGAGAAAAAAAATCAAGAAATCAAGAGTCGGTTCTTCAAAAAGATCAATAAAATTGACAAACTGTTAGCTAGGTCATGAAAAAGAGAAGACTCAAACGGGGGGACATTATGACCCATTTTACAGCAACAAAAAGGATTATAAAATATATATATAATAATTTTAAAAAGGATTATAAAACAGTACTATGAACAGCTGTATGTCACCAAATTAGATAAACTAGACAAAATGGACAAATTAAATACCTGGAAATACAACCTATCAACTCTGAATCATGAAAAAATAAAAATCTGAACAGATCTATAACTAGTAAGGAGATTAAATCAATAACAAAACTTCCAATAAACAAAAGTTCAGGACCAGATGGCCTTACTGGTGAGCTCTAACAAATATTTAACAAAAAAAAAAACAAATAACAATCTTCCTCATACTTCAAAAAATTGAAGAGAAACAGTTCCAAACTCCAAACTATGAAGTCAGCATTACCCTGATACCAAAACCAAAGGCACTAAAACTACAGACCAATATCCCTGATAAATACGTTGTAAAAATCCTCAACAAAATACTAGCAAACAAAATTCAACAGCACACTAAAAGAATTATACACCACGACCATGAAGGATTAATTCCCAAAATGCAAGGATGGTTCAACAACAAAAAATCAATCAATATAATACACTGCATTAACAGAATGAAGAAAACAACTCATGATCATCTCAATTGATGCAGAAAAGGCATTTGACAAAATTCAACACCATTTCATGATTTTTTAAAAAAACACTCTACGAACAAGGAATAGAAGGAAACTCAACATAATAAATGTCATATATGAAAAGCCCACAGCTAATATCATACTCAATGGTGAAAGACTGAAAGCTTTTTAACAGAAACAAGACAAGAATGCCCATTTTTACCACTTCTATTCAACACAGTACTGGAATTATCCAAAACAATTAGGCATGAAAAAGAAATTAAAAAGGCATCCAAACTGGAAAGAAAAATATCTGTTAGTAGGCAACATGATAATACATGTAGAAATACCCAGAAAGTCCACAAAACACCCCGAAAACCAAACAAAACTGTTAGAATAAACAAACTCAGCAAAGCTGCAGGATACAAAAATCAGTTGCATTTGTACATGTTAACAATCAACAATCCTAAAAGGAACTTACAAACAATGCAATGTACAATAGCATCAAAAAGAATAAAATACTTAGGAATAAACCTAACCAAGGAGGCCAAGGACATGTACATTGAAAACTACAGGCCAAACATGGTAGCTCCCATCTGTAATCCTAGCACTTTGGAGGCCAAGGCAGGGGGACTGCTTGAGGCCAGGAGTTTAAGAGCAGCCTGGGCAACACAGCAAGACCTCTACTCTACAAAAAAAAAAAAAAAAAAAAAATTACCCAGGCATGGTGGCACACACCTGTTGTAGTCCTAGCTACTTGGAAAGCTGAGGTGGGAAGATAGCTTGAAGCCAGGAGTTTGAGACAAGCCTGGACAACAAAGTGAGAATCTGAATCAAAAAGAAGAACGAAAAGAAAGAAAAGGAAAAAAGGAAAAGAAAACTACAAAACATTAAGAAAATTAAAGACACCAATAAATGAAAACATTCCATGTTCATAGATTCAAAGACTTCACATTGTTAAGAAATCAATACTACCCAAAAATACATCTACAAATTCAATGCAATTCCTATCAAAATACCAATAATGTTTACTGCAGATACTGAAAAATCCATTTTAAAATTCATATAAAATCTCAAATAGCCAAAACAATCTTGAAAAACAACAAAGTTAGAAGACTCACACTTCCTGATTTCAGAACTTTCTGCAAAGCTTCAATAATCAAAACAGTGTCCTAGTGGGGACAGACAGTTCTATATAGTGGGGACAGACATATAGACCAATGGAAAAGAACAAAGTGAGAAATTAACTCTTGCATATATAAGACCATTCAATGAGGAAAATAAGTTTTTTCAGTAAATGTTGCTGGGGAAACTTGATTATCTATACGCAAACTGATAAAGTTGGACCCTTATTTTACATAATATAAAAAAAAACTCAAAATGGATCAAAGACCTAAACATAAGAGCTAAAATTACAAAATTATAGGGCAAAACTTCATAATATCGAATTTGACAATTTTCTTTGACACCAAAAGCACAGGCAGTAAAAGAAACAAAGTGGGATACGGCATAATTTAAATAATCTGTGCATCAAAGAATATAATCAGGCTGTAATCCAAGCACTTTGGAGGCCAAGGTGGGCGGATCACCTGAGGTCGGGAGTTCAAGACCAGCCTGACCAACATGGTGAAATCCCATTTTTATTTTTTTTTTAAAAAAAGAATATAATCAACAGAGTGAAAACACAAACTAAAGATATTTGCAAATCATGTATCTGATAAAGCATTAACACAAATACACAAAGAACTCTTACAACTCAAACCAAATAACCCAATCTACAAATGGGCAAATGACTTGAATAGACATTTCTCCAAGGAAGATGTATAAATGGTCAAAAAGCACATTAAAAGCTGCTCTACATCGCTATCATTAAGGAAATGTAAACTAAAATCACAAGATACCACCTTGCATCACTTAGGATGGCTACCATCAAAAAATAAAAATAACAAGTGTTAGCAAGCATATGGAGAAATTGGAACTCTTGTGTACTATTATTGGTGGGAATATAAAATTGTGCAGCCCCTATGGAAAGTGTATGTATGGTACGTTCTAAAATATTAAAAATGGAATTACCGTATGATCTAGCAATTCTACTTCTATGTATATAACCAAAAGAATTGGAAAAAAAAGGATTTTTTTAAGTCTCTAGAAGTGAAGAAAAAAAGGTTCTTGAACAAATACTTGTATACCCAATGAGCATGGAAGCATGATTCACAATAGCCAAAGGTGGAGGCAACCCAAGTGTCCACTGACAGATGAATGGACAAACAAAATGTGGCATATACACACTGGAATATTATTCAACTTTAAAATGCAAGGAAATTTGGACACATGGATGAACCTTGAGGACATTATACCAAGTGAAATAAGGCAATCACGAAAGGAAAAATAACGTATGATCCACTTATATGAGGTACCTAGAACAGACAACTCATAAGAGACAGAAAGTAGAAGGATGATTGCCAAGACCTTGGGGGAAGAAGAAAGGAGAGTTCTTTGATGGGTAGTTGCAATTTTGTGAGATGAAAAGATTTCTGAAGATGAACAGTGGCAATGGTTGTACAATGTGAACATACTCAATACCACCAAGCAGTAAAACTGTTTAAGATAGTAAATCTTAGAACTAGAAAAAGAAAAAAAAAAAAGCCAGGCATGACAGTGTGTGCCTATAATCCCAGCCACTAGGGAGGAAGCTGAGGCAGAAGGATCACTTGAGCCTGGGAGTTCAGGCTGCAGGGAGCTATAATCACACCATTGCACTTCAGCCTGGGTGACACAGCAAGAACCCTTCTCTTAGAAAACAAACAAAAACCCCACAACTCTGTATCATTATATCCAAGTCGTCAAAGTTAACATCATCAATTCTGGGACAAAATAAAGTCCATGTTCTTGGAAGAAATATGCTTAATTATTTGGGGCTCAAGGAGAAAGTCGTCAGCAAGTTACTTTCATGAGTTTGCAAAAATAGTTGTATGTATATACAAGATGACAGAGTCAATCGACAAAATGTGAACACTTGGTAAATATCAGTGAGGTGTATACCAGAGTTTATTATTTTTGCAACTACTGTAAGTTGGAAATATTTTCAAATTTTAGTTTTTCTGGCCAGCTAGGTTTGAGCTGCTGTAAAACAAATACCAAGGATCATTTATATAGAAACTAATTTTTTCCTTCAAACTCAGTACAAGAGAATCTCTTAGCACTCTGAATTCCCCAGGTATGGTTTAAAACTTTATTACTTGCCAACATCCTCAATTTTATCCTTAATAGTGAAATTTTCAGGTAATTGGAGCTTACCCCATTAAATGACAGAATCACATATTAACTTAAAAATCTTTCTTAAATACCTTTTCGTTTGTGTTTCTAATTTGTTTTAATAATCAGCATCTGTAAGGCTTCACTGGATGCCCGCGCTTTTTCCTTCTCAAGTGTTTTTGAGGGCATTTGTTTAACATTGCAGAAAGCTTAGGTTTTTGTCTCCATCTAGTGGTTAGCTATTACCTTCCAATGCCTTTATGTACCTACTTTTTACAAAGCAGTATCACACTGTGCTGCTGAGTTTGTTGAAAGTAGTTCAAGAGGTTCTCGTGAGCAGTGTTTTAGTATGTAAACTTCATTATTTTAGCTGTTCAAAGGTCTTTGTAGCCAATAGTTTTGTGTTTCTGAAGATCAAGGTGCCAATCTGTATCAGAGTTGGATTTCTAAAATTAAAATAATCTAGTTGATAAAATGTTCTTGGGCCTCGTCATCTTGAATTAGAAGAGACCTCTCATAATTAAGTCTATAGAGACTATTAAAATAATAAGAGTATCACAAAAATAGAGCAAAAAGAAATACAGCAACAGGCTATAATTCTTCTTTCTCCCCTAATTGCCCTACTGCTCTAAGCTTTTGTACGTGATTTTCAGTTACATCCGTATTTCCTCGAAGACAGTATTTCTTGATCTTTTGTTATAACCCCCCATCCCACAGAAAAATGAAAATTGAGGTAAAATAATTATCCCAAACAAGAGAAACACGTAAGATTTTTTTGGTATTCCACTTCTGCCCCAACTGAGGTGCTGCAATTCAATTCTGATGCGAAATACCCAGAGCTGTCATCAGACTCCACAGGTTTAAGGGGTCTGTGCTCCAGAAGACTGCCCCGACTTCAGATGCAAGCCACAAGTGAAGTACCCAGACTATTGTCACTTCTGACCAGCCACAAATTTAGGGTTCCCATAAACCTCTCCGGTTTAAGAACTTGCTAAAATGACTCACAGAACTCAGGAAAGCACTATGCTTCCCTAGAAAACACTGATTGGTTTTACTATAGAAGATAAGAATTAGGAGGACCAGCCAAATGAAGGGATACATAGGGGAAGGTCTGGAGGGAAGGCAGAGCTTCTGTGCCCCTGTCTTCATGGAGGGGAGTCCTCTCACTCCCAGCACACTAATGCCTTCACCAACCAAGAAGCTTCATTGAGCAGTGGGGTCCAGAGCTCATCAGGTCTCATTCGGCAGGCATGGTTGATTAAATCTAACAGGTCACTGACTGGATCTTAATCTCCCCGGTCCTGCTGGCCCAACCCTCTAAAGTAGGTGTTTCTGGTGACCAGCCTCCATGCTAAATCCATCTTAAAGTCACCTTGTTAGCATATAACAGAGACTCTATTACTTAGGAAACCAAAAGGGTTTCAGCCGTTCCTTGTCAGCAACCAGGGGCAAAGACCGAAGTCCTCATTATACAACAGTCAGGCAGCACTGAACTTCTAAGGGTTACAAACCCCTGTAATATCATAAGATTTTTTCCCAATCAACGAGAACCAATCTTTACCCCTATTAAGAATGCATCCTCTAAGAAATGAAGAGACAGCCCCCAAAACCAGAATGAAATTTTATTGTGTAAAGTTTATAGAAGTATGACTAGTATTCCTCTGTACAAAGTACACAACAAACAGTTTTAAATATAACTGAGAGAAATGCGAGTCCTATGACAACATCTGATACAGGCTGAACCATTTACAGACACACTAAAAAATTTTTTAAATGTCTTCTTTCTCCAAAGAGTCCACTGCGCATTTCTTAGAGCAGAGATGGGGACACATTCCAGGCAAGGTCACAATGGCATTTTGTTGCCCTCAATGCTGATTTTCACTGCGTGTGCAGATCTGCTTTTTTTCCTGATATCTGTGAACTTTCTCATCTGCTTATCCAGTCGACTGATACCCTTCTTGGAGGTCGCCTGAAACTAAGAGTGGGGGGAAAATTAAAGAGCAAATTACTGAAATACGTAAGTCTAGTTTTGTCTTTCGTCTTCTAACTGAAAGTTAGCAATCAGAAGAGCTCCTAGCTCTAGAATAACCAGAATATGTGCTGATGACCTCAAGAACAACAGTGCAAGTACACACAGTGTTAGAAACACATATTAAACTCTCTCAATGAAGAGTAAGTCTGTTGTCTGTGCCTTATTTTTAATTTTGCTGCAGTCCATGGGGGAAAAAAAAAGGCCAGGCATGATAGTGTGTGCTTACAGTCCCAGCCGCTAGGGGGGCAGCTGAGGCAGAAGGATCGTTTGAGCCTGGGAGTTCTAGATGTGAGAAAGGGGGAGAAATTGAGACTATGATCCTCACAATTCCGTTATGTACATAACATTTTAACTGCATGCTTTTCCCTTCTGAAGACCAAATGTGGGGCTAACCACTTAACATACATTTTCTTTCTTTTCTTTTCTTTTATGAGATGGAGTTTCACTCTTGTTGCCCAGGCTGGAGTGCAATGGTGCAATCTCAGCTCACTGCATCATCCGCCTCCCAGGTTCAAGCAATTCTCCTGCCTCAGCCTCCCGAGTAGCTGGGACTACAGGCGCGTATCACCACACCCAGCTAATTTTGTATTTTCAACAGAGACGGGGTTTCTCCATGTTGGTCAGGCTGGTCCCGAACTCCCAACCTCAGGTGATCCACCCACCTCGACCTCCCAAAGTGCTGGGATTACAGGTGTGAGCCACCGCGCCAGCCTAACATACACTTTCAAACAGTGCTGGCATGAAAAAGAATGACCTAAAGCAAAGTAAGTCAGCTGAGAAAAAACCTTAAGCATAATAAATGAGGTTAGATGATTAGCGAAGTGAACCCGTTAAGTGTGGGAGCTGAGTTTTTTAGACTCGGGGTGAATCCCTGCTCTGATTGAGTACATTCTGTGACCCGGGGGCAAAGCATGCCCATGTTCGGTACTCCTTTCAGAACTGCCAAAGAAGGAAATCAGATAATGATGTCAGATCCAAGCACAGAGGCTAAGCACACATAGTCAGTGCTCAAAATAATAGAAGCTATTACTATTTTACTACTTCACAAGCAACTAGATTTACATTAAGTATACTTGACACAAAAGGAATATTAAGTCTACCCACTTCCCCTTTATGTTTAAAGGTTTGGTTTGGGGGCTATTTTATATTTTGAAAAGCCTGTCTTGCAAAGATGTGGTCTCCAAGAAAATGCCACCTTTTAGAAATTCTAGAAAGGGGCCGGGCATGGTGGCTCACGCCTGTAATCCCAGCACTTTGGGAGGCTGAGGCGGGCAGATCACAAGGTCAAGAGATCGAGACCATCCTGGCCAACATGATGAAACCCCATCTCTACTAAAAATACAAAAATTAGCCCGGCGCAGTGGCGCGCGCCTGTGGTCCCAGCTACTCGGAAGGCTAAGCCAGAAGAATCGCTTGAACCCAGGAGGCAGAGGTTGCAGTGAGCCGAGATTGTGCCACTGCACTCCAGCCTGGCAACAGAGCAAGACTCCATCTCAAAAAAAAAAAAAAAAAAAAAAAGAAATGCTAGAAAGGTTTGTTGACTCTGTTGTAAAACAATTCAGATGTAGATGTTTAAGAATGGTGAGTGGTCAGAAAGAGATGGGTTTTTCTAATTCTTCTCCCCATACGTTTACTACTTAATCACCTCTGAGACTCAATTCAAAAGAATGTTAAAATAAGGTGGGGCCTGGGAGACACTCTGGGGTCAGTACCAGCGTGGTGAGGTTCTTTTGTGTCTGGAAGCCTTCTGAATCTTATCTCACCTCTGGACCCAGCCTCAACCCCAACATGAAGCCAGCTGAGCACTAGGCAAGGAACTCAAAGTCATTCTTGACCAAGAGCCACGTTGACCTATCTTTCCAGAAATATCTCAATTCAAGTATCAGTCTCAATACTTGGCACTAATACTCTGAGTAAGCATAATTGTCAGATGAGAAAGAGCTATGCCACCAACACACTATCTCCCAAATTTCCTAGACAGTCCCAAATATCTGACTTCCTTTCAGAGGAAGTCCCCTGATCTTAGTGCTTGTACTCAGTCCACATTGGAAGCCTTACCTGCTCAGATCTCTGCGAACTATGCAATTTCCAGCAGCTCCACACACCAACTGGACTTCCCTTCACCTACTCCCAGGACCCTCACTAACTGTCTAAGCCCTGATGGATCTGTCTAGCCTTAGCAATCAGGACACACCCAAGCCAGTGGGTTACAAAATATATGACTAGGTAGTTGCAGATACTTAGTTACTCCAAGCTTGAAAAGACAGACCATAGTACCTCACACACCAAGTTCAATGATCTCCCTCCTGATTCATCAACAGAACACTACACTTCCTTAGAATTAAAAGTGTGTGCTGCACTGCTTCACCAGAGCAAAATCAAAAGCAGCTTCAATTATGGTACAACTGTGTGAAGACACAATGCGAAATCACTAAAGACTGCTTACTCAAATGGATTTTTACCACGTTACGTAAAATACAAACCCAACAAGGTATGAAAGAATACAATCACAATGTCACTTGTGGTGGGGGGGGAACGACGCAATATTCTCTATGCATACACATAAAAAACCCCAAGAAGAAATAATCTAAAATGTTAACATTAAGTTGTGGTGGGATTACAGATAGCATTAATTTTATTTACGCTTTCTGTATTTCTAAAAGTTCATGAAAAAATAGGCACTGTTTTTGTCATTTTACTGCTGTTTTACAAGGATTCCACAGAGTAAATGAAAATAAAAAAATACAATGTAGCACAGGTTACTACATTATTTAAGAGTAAAAAAAAATCACAAACCATAAAGGAATGAATACACAAATTATATTCATGGGCAGGCATGGTGGCTCCCGCCTGCAATCCCAGCACACTGGGAGGTCAAGGCCAGAGGATCACTTGAGACCAGTCTGAGCAAGATGGTCAGACCTGGTCTCCACAAAGAAAGAAAATACAGGCTAGGCATGGTGGCTTATGTCTGTAATCTCAGCACTTTGGGAGGCTGAGGCGGGTGGATCATGAGGTCAGGAATTCAACACCAGCCTGGCCAAGATAGTGAAACCCCATCTCTACTAAAAATACAAAAAAATTAGCCAGGCGTGGTGGTGGGCGCCTGTAATCCCATTTACTCGGGAGGCTAAGGCAGAGAATTGCTTGAACCCAGGAGGCAGAGGTTGCAGTGAGCCGAGACCGCACCACTGCATTCCAGCCCAGTCAATAGAGCAAGACTCAGTCCAAAAAAAAAAAAAAGAAGAAAGAAAATACATAATTAAAAAAAAAAAAAGAAGAAGAAAATACATAATTAAAAAAAAATTATATTCAGGATAGACCATTATGCAGCCATTAAAAATGATAAATCTATTACTAGGTGGTTTAAAGAAGGAAAATAACCAAAATTATAATTTGGTCATTTCCAGCGCACGCACGCATGCACACACACACACAATGATTATTTTTTTTTCTAGAGACAGGGTCTCACTCTGTTGACCAGGCTGGAGCGCAATGGCATGATTCTACCTCACTGTGACCTCAAACTCCTGGGCTCAAGTGACTCTCCCACCTCACCCTCCCAAGTAGCCAGGACTTACAGGTGCATGCCACCATGCCTGGCTAATATTTTAATTTTTTGGTAGAGATAGAGTCTTGCTATTGTGTCCAGGCTGATATACAGCATAATTTTAATTAAAGTATCAGTAGAAAAAAGACAACAAATATATCAAACTTCTTTTCAATGCTATGACCATGACTCATTTTTCTTTGTACCTAAAAATTTTCTATAATTATAAAAACTAAGTTCAAGGCATATCTTGAAATACATTTAAAACCTCAAATTGTTAACAGTGGTGACTTAGTGGAAGAGCAGGACTCTGGGTTACTCTATAGTGTTTTCTATTTATTTACATGACTTTGAAAACAAAAACGATATTTAAGACATAAAGCATTTCATTGGAAAGCCATTCACTCACTCCATTTTTCGTCCTGGACATGCCTCTTCTAATACTTCTCATTAGTGTCTACAGTGTGGAAGCAAGTCCTGAGTGAATATGCAAGAGATTGCTGAATGTGGGAACAGTGTTCGATAGTTTATGAATTAATAAGCAGGAATGTAACAAAGGATCCTCAGCCCCCAAAAGCATGACTCACTGTTTTGACAGCGCTCTACAGGCAAGGCTGAGGCCTTGAGAAAAAACAGTGTGTGGAGCGCTGGGAATGCAGGAGAGGAGCTGGCCACTCTTCCCACCCTGCTGTAGGTGTGCAGGGAGGTGGGACCAGAACCAGCAACATCAGCACACAGACACACAGCCCTGAAAACACAACCTATGCTTCCAAAGCAGACTGGCCACGAAGAGTTTTTATTACATTTTCTTTGCCAGATTGTAGTTCCCAATTCTCAAAAATAAACATGTTAAGAAAAATATGAAAGAGGGCTAAAAAGAGAGAAGGAACAATGAAAAAGGAGAGAAGGGCAAAAAAGATATGGGTACAAGTGACATGGAGAAGTGGTCAGGGACATGGACATGGGCATGAGCAAGAAACAGAAAGAGGAGGAGGAAGTTCTTGGCACAGAGCTAGTCCTTCTCTACCCTTGATTTATTCTCAATAAACAAGAAAGTGTGTTTTGTTTTGATAGTCACTTAATAGCAACGTGAACTGGCAGGTAGAAGAGTGGAGTCTGTGGAAACAGCGGCCAAAGCAGGGGTCATTGAGAAGCACAAAAGGCAGCAACACACACAGACCGTGTGCTCCACAGCAAAGGCGCCACATTAATCTCAAAGCACAGCCGATCAGTGAGTTGGGCTTATGAACATTCCAAAGTCTTTTTCATGTCTAACCACACTGTGAATATGTGTTAATCAAATTCATCTCCTAAATATTTAGTACAAGGCTTTAGGCAACGAGTCCTCAAATGTGTGCAGCTGAGCCACTGACAACAGGAAAACCAGCTACCTCCCACTAAGAAGCCACTAACCAGTTATATGCTTGTAACACATACCACTATGATTCTGGGTCCTAACAAAAACCTCTCTCATAAAAATGGGTACTGATCAGGAAGACCCAAATGCATATCAGGGAGGTAATTATCTATTAGTCTCTAGGATACTGATAAAGGAAGGGACGTCCACATCAATTTCTAAGTAGTCAAGAGGCCTTGAATATCTCAAAGTGCCTGTTAGGGTCATTATTTCAGAAACTAAAAGCAGACCTGGCTTCTTCTGATTAAGAAAGCACACACAGACACTTTTCACCTGACTGCTGACAGTTCAAGCCCATGCACAGCTCATGCTTCCTTGGGGATACCTCTCGTGTATACAGTGGTAGGGCCAGGCCTATAGGGGCATCCTGTTGCCTTCAATGCTGAACTTGACAGCACGGTGCACTTTGCTGAGTCGTTTCTGTTCTGCAAATCGCCTCTTATGCTTTTCCAATCGGCTTAGGCCCTTTTTAAGAATACCAGGCTAGAAGGAGTAGTTTGATTGGAGAATTAAAAGAGATTACTGAGAAACACTGAAGATCCACTGAGCAGTATTTACAATGATGACAGAGGAAGTGTCTACCCTAATTATTTTCAACGGAATTGCTTAAACTGTTGAAAAGAAAGGGCGAGGTAGGTCTGCTGAAGCACGTAAGCGCTGTTTCTCATGGTCATTAAAAAATTCACTGTAGCAGAATACTCCAGGTTTCAAGGCTCACTTGAAGTAAAAGGATTAATAAGAAGAAACTTACCTACTGGATAGTGTTGCATCAAGTCTGAAGAAAAGTTCATCAGCAATAAACTTTAATCCTGGGTAATACTTTTCCTTTCTCTATTGTTCAATGTGTGGTTTGGCTAGATAAGCGACCAGGAAACGGTCCTCTCTGAGTCAGACAAACCT
Source organism: Cacajao melanocephalus (assembly GCA_963573385.1). Taxonomy (NCBI): domain Eukaryota; kingdom Metazoa; phylum Chordata; class Mammalia; order Primates; family Pitheciidae; genus Cacajao; species Cacajao melanocephalus. The sequence continues at coordinate 55,520 of CAUYLG010003712.1, forward strand.
CAAGAGCTACGAGGGTTATTAACACACGAAGTAAAGAGTAAACTAGTAATCTGCAGGTGAGATCCACCTCGCTGACCCTCCACTTGCTTACCCTGGATGACTCCATTTCCACATTCCACTTGGGCCTGACAACATAGTCCTTGTTTGAGGGCATTGGAACCCTTGCACGGGCACAGAATCCGGGATCTCCAGGTCTAAGAGCCCTGAAAAAGGGAAGAGGCAGAGCATGCTGCTTGTGTACCCAGCTATAGTGGGGCACACAGGCCATTGCACACTCCTGTTCCTAGGTCCACTCATTCAGCTGCAATACTCAAAACTCCTCTGCCCCCCACCAAAGGTCACCCCATCCACCTTCCCGCCGCATCCAGCTAGCCTGTCATCACACACACACACTCCAGTACGCATTCCTCCCTTCTCTTCCAAAGCCAACTTGCTCTGCATTTGCATGAATCCTTTCTCCTCTCCTCAGTTTCAGATATACTCATGCCCCTCTGCTTTCCAAGGCTAGTCCCATCAGCATGACTTGGAATCCCCTTTTCTCTTGTCTAGTGGAGTCACTCGAGTTCATTTGTGAGATAAGGAATTGTGAAGAACTGAGTAGTTAAATGACCCCCCAAAACTCTCAGTATACCCCTAAAATAGTTTTTCCATATAAAACTCATACAGTAATTTTTCATGTTTTTGTAAAAATTTTTCGAAGATAATTACAGATTCAAATGAGGTTGTAAGAAATGATACAGAGAGAGATCCAATGTCTCTCCCAATAGTAACAACTTACAAATCTACAGTATAATATCACAACCAGGATACTGATGTTGATACAGTACACTGATCTTATTTACATCTCCCCAGTTTTATCTGCACTCATTTATGTGTGTGTATTTAGTTCTATGCAAATTTGTGGGCAACTATACTAGACTGAAATAAGAGATTACTATCCTTCCAAAATAAAGCCTATCCATAGATGCCTGGGCATTCAAACAATCCAGCCTTCAGGAATCTAGTAAAGAGTGGATCTGTGTGTCTGTTGGGGATGGGGAGAGAAGGGTAAAAAATTCTCAATTGTTTCTAGTCTCTTGTACAGCTTACCCAAGTTTTAACATTAAACATTTATAACCTTCATATATATATGAACAGATTAATTGGCTTGTCAAGAAAATTCCCTATAACTCTTACTTTCCTTCTGAAGCCACGGTCTCATCAACTTCCTTCCTGAACAGACTTGCTTCTTCTAACTCATCCCCTGTTCTCCTCTCGCAATCCAGATGCTGCCTGACTACCAACTCACCTGCACAAAGCCCTCTGCAGCACCTGCCACTGGCCCACGCTTTGGCACTGCCACCTCCAGCTCAGCGTCGCTCCCCTCCAGGCTCTGCTCCAACACATAGGACCATAGCTGCTCATTCACCTTCGCTGGCTACTCTGCCTGGCTATGCCCCTTCCACAAGTGCTTAGTTCATGTCTTACTCTACACTCTCTTGACTGAACAATCTTTTCTATGGAGAGAACCATCAAATCTAGGTCTCTAGTGCAAACACCTCTTTAAATTCCAAGTTCTAGACTCATAATATTTATAGGACTATCTCATAGGCATCTCACATTTAATATGCTCAAAAGAGAACTTGCCTGTGCCCTCAAATCTACTTCTCCCTCCATTTTGGTGAAAGGTAATAAACACTGTCTCAGCCCTTAGGTTAAAATTCTGGCTAAGGTTTAACTCTAGCCATCTTCTCTCCCACTAAGTCACCAACCTATGACAGCTTTGCCTCTGCAGTGTCTTCTCACTCCTTTTCTCCCACAGTACCACCTGTGTTTAGCTGTATCACTGCCTCAGTTCCACTGCCCTCCAACCCATCCTACACAATGCTATCAGCGTCAGCATCCTAAATCAAATCAAGCCAAATGGCTTCACATCCAGCCTCAAAAACTTCCTGTGGAATGACAAGGCATGTGAAAATTCCTTATCTTGATTGAAAGCCCTTCACCGGTCTATTATTTCCAACCTTATCTTCTACCACCTCAGGCCCCGTACTACTGTCCAACCCCTTCAGTCAGTCTACTTGCCATTCCAAAAACACACCTGGCACACTTACCCTATGGCTTTACCAAAGCGCTCCCTTTGCCTATCATTCTTGTAAAGACTTACACTTTTTGAGAGCATACACTATTTTTAATTTGCTTTTATATTCTCAGGGCACAAACAACAAGGAGTCTAGCACTTAGCAAGCAGCAACAAAATTTTTATTCAATGAATTGTTTACGCAATTTTCTTTACATCCCCAGAGTACCCAATACAATGCTTTGTAGATAGTAACTGTTAAACTGAAACTGACGTCCTGCAAATGTTAACATAACCTCATTTCACTTACTACTTCTCTCAAAACAGAGGAGCAAACAGAAATTCTCTATATGGTCTAGGAAGAAAAATTAACATTAAAACCTTACTTCTCCTCTCCTGTCAGCACCTTTTCCAGGTCTCTTCTGGGTGTCTGACCACCAGTGCTGGGAAAAAAGTTAAAAAGGAGATACCAGGAGTATTAGAACCTTGTAACTCAGAAAAAGGGCAAACTAAAATATCAAACTTAGACCATAACTATTAATAGCTCTTTTACGTTGAATCAGGGAAAGTAACTCCTAACCTTTAAAAAGTACTACTCATTTTAGTATTCATTTGCATAACAGGTTTCCTTATGGATGAGCCGTAATTGCCACATTTGTAACTAATGACCCTGTCCTCATGGGTGCAACTGTATATCCGCTATATTGATACAAACCAAACCAATAACATTTTTTCTCTTCTACGAACTTGGAACCGGGACCCAGAAAGTTGTTTTCTGCAAGTGGCTGGAACAACACAAGCAACACAAGCAATCAGAAGCGTGAGAGGCCCTGTCCCAACAAACTGACCCAAAAAGGTCTGGTTAGGAGGGCACTCACTACACCCTATCACCTTTAAACTAAACCAAAAGGATGTTACGAATTATGTAGACATATCAAGCTGAGAGGAAAGGAAATCCTATCATCTTGCGGGTTTCCTAATGATCTCACTTAAAACTCAGTCATTGCAACAGTAACATATACTCCGCTTACTCATACCTGTTCCCTCATACCTGCTCATTCTTCGTCGCTGAGGCATCTGTTCTAGATCTCTCTGCTCCCTTTCTTCTCTTGTCATTCCTTTGTAGTTTGAGGTAAGACCAAATATAGGCCTAGACCACTCATCTGTATTAAGAAAAAAATCAATTACTTCATCCATAAAATTGCATTTCCCCTACCATTTTTTCATATCATTGCACCCCAGTGTGATGTGATATTCTAGACATTTAGAATATTCTTTCCTTGAAGACTCCATTATTTCAGAATAATTTATAGAATAAACAGAATACAATGCTACCAGCATCATGACTAACTCTGGTTGATTCAGAAAATTTAATGTAAAAGATCGCCACAGAGATTTAAAGAAAGTAACACGTGACACACTTTGATAGTCAACAAATTAGCTGCATTGACATTTCATAAAACACATTTATTTACAATTTTTATTTATTTATTTTAAAAGGTAGACTAATTTCTATGTTTACTGTACTGGAAATAAAAAGTCTTGAAATTCTGCTTTCTTACCCTAACCAAAAACAAGCTCCCTTACTACCTTACAAAATCGTCTGTATCTTCAAAAATTACAGTGTAACAGTGTGGGTGGAGAGTTTGTACTTCATTAAGTCTAATATAGCTGCTACAATAACCATGAAAGAAAGTACATGCCACTGCTCAGTCAAAGTCCAGGAGCCAACTGATGCCTCTGTTCTGAGACACAATGTAGCTTACTGCTACATTTAATACACTATAAAAACAAGAAAGGACCTTTATAGACAGAACATAGGTGTTGTTCCACAAAGGAGGAGGCAGGGATTCTTAGGGGGTCTATATATCTTTTAAAATCACCCTACTGACCCCACTTCTGGATTCAGAATCACTGCCATAGTAAGTCATGGATACCAACGGGGATATTCTGCTTTTTTCAGTCTAGTGCAAAAAAAGAAAGCTGCAAACCACTGCATAAAAACGCCAAAAGTTTATCACTTGATAGGCAGTAAACTGCAGATCACTAACAAGATCAAAGATGGCAGTGTATCTCTGGTTTATAGAAGAAATTTACATTTCTCTAAAAGCTTCTGATAAGCTTGACAATTCAAAAGAAAAATAATTATTGTATTCGATCCTAGTAGTTACTTTTTCAATCTAGCCTTGAAGTTCTAAAACTTCCTTCCAACATGGAAGGAACACGAGGAGTTAAGGAAGGTAACAAAAGCAAACATGGGTTTCATTCTTAAAATTGAAGCATTTCATAAATAATACGGTGCTTAATTACATAAATTTCGGTTTAGACTTCTCTGGAGTTCTCTGGCATCATTAAATAAGAACACGCGAAAAGGTTTTGGAGACCATTATGCAAGTAACAACAGCAACAGTGGCTGTTTCTTGAGTACTTACTATGTGCCAGGCACCGTGCTGCAGACACAACCTCTCATTTAATCTTTCAAGTCACCCAAAGAAAACACATAATTATCTCAATTTTACAGAGCACAAATCACTAGCTACGGAAATGCAGTAGGGTAGGTGGTGGATTCACGATCTGAACCCAGGTAATATCAACTCCACGGCCTGCAATCTAACCCCTCTCTCCATGCTCTTGACCCCTGACTAGAAAATGCATACTTTTTACTTGCTATTTTTAATACTGAATAGCATACTTAAATATACCAAGCAGCTTTTAAGTCTAAGCTAAAAGGCTAGTAACTATAAGAAGTTACTCAAAAATTTCTATTCCACTTTACTGACTCATTTAAAACAAACATTGGTAAAAATATAGCTTTTATATACACACATCTCTCTATCTATAGACACAAACACAACAAACAAAAAGCAAAATTTACATACTGATTAATTTTCCTGCCATGTCCTTGTTGGACCTTGATTCCTTGGGGTGTTTATAGAGATACATCACTGCTCGTCCAATCCCACTATGCTTCAGGGTCTCCTGGCTCACACTAGGCAGCTGGGGAACATAAACACGTACACATATATTAATCACTCAGAAGCTGGGAGTCTTGCTAATCTATTCTAGAGACCTGGTGCATTCACAATAGAACAAATAAAAAATTCCATTTTCAGGATCTACAGACATAGAACACAAAGATACTTTGTGTCCACATCAAAAGTTCAGAGTTCAGGCTGCGTGCAGTGGCTCACACCTGTAATCCCAGCACTTTGGGGAGGCCAAGGCGGGTGGATCACCTGGGCTCAGGAGTTCAAGACCAGCCTGGCCAACCCAGTGAAACCCAGTCTCTACTAAAAATATAAAAATTAGCCGGGTGTGGTGGCGGAAGCCTGTAATCCCAGCTACCTGGGAGAGTGAGACAGGAGAATCGCTTGAACCTGAGAGGCAGAGGTTGCAGTGAGTTGAGATCATGCCACTGCACTCCAGCCTGGGTGAGAGAGTGAGACTTCGTCTCAGAAAAAGAAAAAAACCAAAACAAACAAACAAAAAAAAACCTAACAATGTGAGAAAGTACAAACTAAGCATACTCAGAGGTTAGCAGTTTAGTACAGGAGCCAGCACAGGCCTCTGAGTCCAACACACCTAAGACTGAACCCAAGCACAGCCACCTTCTAGCTATGTGACCACGACAAGTCATTTAACGTCTCTGAATCTTAATTCCCTCATCTATAAAATGGAACTAATATACCTACCTTCTCAGTTTACTGTGAGGAATAAATGAACCAATGCATATATAAAGCACCTAGCACAGTGCTTGGCATAGGAGGTTCCTTGGGAATTCCTTCAGAAGTTAAATAGCTTGCCCAAGGTATCACAACTACCTAAGGTGTCCCAGCTCAACATTCAAATGCAAGTTCATATCACTCTGAATTTGGTGTTCATTCTACTTCAAATGTCTCCCCAGAATATGCCCACTACTATACTACTCATCTCAGACACATCACAGCTACTCTAGGATTTTTTCCCTTCAATACTATAGTTAACTGAAGTTTTAGAAAGTCTTCCCTTTTTCGCTCATTTTATCAGATATGTTCCTTTTTTCCAACCCCTCTTCTGGCAGACCATAGCAGAGAGAACATATAGAAACACTGTAAACTACAAGTTATGACAATATGGATCACATTAGATAATTAATAAAGAACAGTCAGATTATCTGCTTCTAACCTCTTGCAGGATCTTCAGCAGCTCCTCCCGGATCTTGAGTGCAGGCAAACTTCTATCTGGCAGAGGTGAGAGCCATTCTTTGATAGCAGACATCACACCACTGTCAATGAATGTTTCTTTAAGGTCCTGTCTGCAGTAATAATAACAATTTTTTTAAAATTTTGTTAACCTTGGTTCTACTGTATTTTCCGACTTTTCTTACATATTTAGTAATGCTACCACAAACTGCTTTTAAAGAGTTACTCATATAAATTTTATATTTACTGAACACCATTCTGCTTTCAAAAGCAGTATGACATTTAGTTCTTATTTTCCAGAAACACATATACTTGACAAAGATGATTTGCTGAAAACAAAACAAACTCAAGTTACACAAGATACATTAATGCTGATATGAATAGTACAGACAGTATGAACAATTCACTAACTATTTCAACTAAAAAAAAAACGTTCAATCTATCAGGAATAGTGATTTTTAAAGGTGAACCCAGAATTGCTATTCTCTACAGCACACCAAGGAGACTAGCACTCTCCTGGTAAGACAAAAAAAACACACACACAAAAACCTAAATAAAGTAATACTTAAATTCCACTTTATGTACTAGAATCAGTTATGCTAACAGAAAACATGACATTATATACATAAAACCTGCCACAGATGGTTTTCCCTGTTAGAATAAGAGGGAGCAATTTTCTAGTTACAGATGTTCTAGGCCATACTGGTGATGGCTCACTGATGCACCAATACATTTCCTCAGTCACCAAAAGTAGGCTATGGCTTGGTTCAAAGAGAAAGCAATGTTGCTCAGAAATATGAGCAAATCAGGGCCTGGCGTAGCAGCTCACACCTGTAATCTCATTCCAGCACTTTGGGATGTTGAGATGGGAAGATCGCCAGAGCCCAGGAGTTCGAGACTAGCCTGGGCAACATGGTGAGATTTCTTCTCTAATTTAAAAAAAAAAAAAAGCAAATTAACAAAAAAAAGTTGGAAACAAGGATCTGCCAAAAAAGGGCATCATTACTTCAGAAGGATCAATAATTGTGACATATTAGAGTCATATAAGCCTTGTACAATGCAGCCTTCAGGTAGGGTCTTCCAAGATTTACTATTTTCCATCACACGGAGAAAACAGATACAATTTTACCAGACCAAAAACTGTCTATAAATTACAAAATTAGTGGCCAGGTGCAGCGGCTCAGGTCTGTAATTCCAGCACTTTGGGAGGCTGAGGTAGGAAGATTACTTAAGCCCAGGAGTGCAAAACAAGCCTGGGCAACATAGTAAGATCCTGTCTCTACCAGAAAAAAAAAGAATAAAATTCGTAGTTTCCAAGTTTTTCTTTCATTAGTATCAATTTTTTATTTGTTCTGTTTGTACCAGAATTCAAGGTTTAATAAAAAATTTATGAAGAACTGTAATTTAGGAAATTTTAAACATTATCCTTCTGTGAACTGATAGAAGGCTAACATTATTTAATATTCCTAGATCACCAGTACATCATTTGAATTATCATTCCTTTAAAAGGAAAAAGACATTTTAAAGAAAACAAAATACTTACTTCTTAAGGTGCATAACTACAGTAGGCAATAAAGTTAATTTTTTCAGTGCCGGCTTTTTTTGATTGTTCAACTGTCTGTCTTCCTATTCAGAAAAAAATAAAGATTTTTTTTTAAAAGCAGTACACATTATTAATATTGAATTCACTGTAATTCTGAACCTTAAAATAATAGTTTTTCAAAGAAACAATTTTTCCTACAAGAAAGAATAACTTAAGAATGGATCTTTTGCAGAGCACCAAGCTCTGTATCTATGTCAGTCAAACCCACAAAACTATTAGAATAATTGCCTTTAACAACTACATATTGAGAGAAACAATTTTAATTTAGAATATCAGCATAATTATCAAGTATTCAGAGTTCATTAAAAGCACAAATTTTAACTGGGAAATTTTGGTTTATTAAATTAGCAACAATTCTCCAGGTGTGAGGTTATATGATATTGGAATAGATTATATCAAAGAAGAGTTTCAGTATTTACTTGGGCAGTTTTTTCTATTTTTTAATTATGAAAAATTTCAAATTCTACAAATATAGAATGTAGAATAATATACCTCCTGCATACATTTCAACAATTAAACACACACAGCTAGTCTTCTTTTAGCTACCTTCCCTCCATTCTTGAATTGTTTGGAAAGAAATGCTAGACACAGATCATTGAGTCCACTGCTGAATTCTCACTAAGTGTTTCCAAAAGATCTGAACTTATTTTTTAAAGTACTACTGGGCCAATTTTTGTAATTTCAGCAGATTTTTTTAAATGCAATGAAAGAAGCTGTGTCTTGATCAGAAGCAAGAGAATGACACACCAATTTATTACACCTTTTATATATGAAGAAACTAAACTTTGTGGTGAACTAACCAAATGAGAACAAAACCATTTTCCATGAAACTAGCAAACCCATTCACCTAAAAAGTTTCGTTTTACTGAATACTTAACCTTTTCACTTTTTCTAAATACATGACTAAAAAAGTAAAATATTTCCATGGTTAAAATTTAGAACAGTAAAAGCTTTATTACAAAAAGCAAAGCATCTTAACTGTAGTTTAAGGGTTACGCGTCAAAAAAAGGGCATCCAGTAAACTCAGTGGGAGGGAAAAACGGTGAACCCAGAAGCGACCCAACTCACCTCGGCAGCTTCATTCATCTTGACGATCATGGCACTCACGACGTCGTCTGCGTCACTAATAAAGGTGCCACCATCACGGTTCCGTCTGCGCTTGCCACTCATGCTCTTTTTTCGCTGCAACATCATCTCAAAATCCGACAGAAAGTCCGTACTAAAGCAGTAAACAAAAGCAAGTAAAATACAAGTTGTCTTTTAAATACACATTTACTTTCGCCACAATTAAGAACACCAAATTTCTTAATTCTAACTCAATGAAGTGCTACCTTCTTTTAAAAGTGCAAGTACAGTCATGCGCCGCGTAACGATGTTTCGGTCAATCACGAACTGCGAATACGACGGTGGCCATCCAGTAAGCTAAGGTTAACTTTTTATTGAAGAAAAAAAATATTTTTTATAAATTTAGTGTAGCCTGAGTGTACAGTGTTTATAAAGCCTATAGTAGTGCACAGCAATGTCCCAGGCCTTCACATTCACTCACCACTCACTCAGACCAAATTCCAGTTCTGCTTTCATTCATGGCAAGTACCCTAAACAGGTAGATCCTATTTTATCATCTATGTATACACACACACACACACACACGTATATTTTTAAAGAGTTGGAGTGTTGCTCTGTCACCCAGGCTGGAGTGCAGTGGCACAATCATAGTTCCCTGCAGCCTCAAATTTCTGGGCTCATCCTCCTACCTTAGCCTCCTGAATAGTTGAGACTACAGGCCCATACCACCATGCCTGGCTAATTCTTAAAATGTTTTATAGAAACTGGGCCTCACTATATGCCACCCAGGCTTGTCTTGAACTCCTGGCCTCAAGTGATCCTCCTGCCTCAGCCTCCCAAAATGTTGAGATTACAAGCATGAGCCACCACGCTCAGCTATACTGTATTTTAACTATACCTTTTCTATGTTCAGATACACAAATACCATTGTGTTGCCACTGCCTACAGCATCTGGTACAGAAACATGCTGCACAGTTTTGTGCCCTAGGAGCAACAGGCTCTACCATACAGCCTAGGTGAGTAGTAGGTGATACCATCTAGGTTTGCATAATACTATGATGTTCATACAACAACAAAATCACCTGATGACACATTTTTCAGAATATATCCCTGTTAAGCGACGCATGACTGTACTTATAACCTGCTATTAAAAGAACAGTTGATCTTAGACTTTATATTCAATGCCCATATTACCACGTTATATGTATACATGTAAATCACTAATAGACCCAAACCTTTCGTGCACTATATTCACATTTGCATCTATCAGTTTGAGACAGAACATTTTAAGTTCCAATTCAGGGGATTCATTCAGCTTTAGTGGCATTGCCTTTTTTTGGACTAGGAAGGTGTTCAATTATTTGAATGCTGTTGTCTTATATAGCACGAGTAGAAAAAATAAAAAATAAGTTGGCACTTTTTAGTGATAAGTATAACTCTCAAAACATAATGAGAGATACACATGAAAATCTAAAGGCTTGCTAACAGCCTCAAACCTTCATGGCTTTCATCAGAATCATTACACTTAAAAAAGAGGGAGCTAAGTTATTCTCTGCCACTATCATATCAATTCAATTTCCAAAAGTACTGCCAAACTCATTCAGTTTAATTACTAGATGCCACCAGGAATTGAAAATGAAATTATTTTTTAAAAACATCTTTACAACAGGAAACGGTAACTAACCATTCTATTATTGTATGACATCTTTTAAGATAACATATTTTTCTGAACATAGATTCCAACTAGCTCAACAAAAATGAGTGAAATATGATCAAGTAATATTTTGTAGTTAAGAAGTTAGCCTTATTTCCCCTGCCCCATAAAATCAGCTTTTCTCTCAAAAAGGTATTTTTTAAATTGGGTATTTTTCATAAGAGTTTACTTGGTGAGCCATAAATTAAGTCTGGTGCCATATAAATACAACTCCACAAAGTAAGACATCTGAGCCCAGAGTAAATGAAAGACAAATAACAACAGCAGGTAATTCACTGACAACACCATAAATGGAGAATTAAAATGGAGAAAAACAGGAATAGATCTATTCCTAATCAGGAACCAAAATAAAAAAAAGAAACTTTAATAGTTTCTACCTTGATTTTTTTAACTTCTCTTTAACGAATTCCTTAAAAACAAACTTACTGTTTTCCTCTCTTTATGTTATCATCAGAATCTGAATCTTCTGCTTCTTTTACCTGTGTTTCACTTTTTTCTTCTTCCAGATCTTCTTGGTTAAAACCCTAAATGCAAAATTATCACAAGCTCCTTACAGATTTTCTTCTAAGTGTCCTTAATATTTTGCATTTTAAATAATACATTCACAAAGAACAAAAATTCAACAGATAGCAAAAGGTACCTATCAAAGGGTCCCCCTCCAGCCATTAGTGTTACTAGGTTTCCTTTGTTTACGTCCAGAAATAATCTACATACAAGCACTTCTACACATACATACTTCATAACCTCTCTTATTATACAACCGGAAGCAGAGTATTCAGAGTGGGTAAGGACAATGCTCTGCATGTTCCAATCTAGAGGCCAATCCGTGTCAGTATTAAGTACTGCCATTCTTTTTAAGGCTTTAGACTACTTCACCATATGGCTGTAACCAAAATTTGTTTACTTATTTGCCTGGTGACATTTAGTTTTATGTATTTGAAATTCTGCGAAATACTTGCCAAACTATCTTCCATAAAGGTTATACCAATTATCGCTCCAGCAAGTACGAGGCCTCCTGTTTCCCTACATTCTCACTACCATAGCAGGTTATCAAGCGTTGATATCCACTAATCTCTGGACTGAAAAACAAACCTCAGGGTAGCTTTATTTGCATTTTCCTACCATAGGTGTAATGTTCAGCATTTCTTCATGTTTACAAAGGCATCTGTCATTCTTGCTCTGTGAACTCTCAATATCCTATGCCCATTTTTTGCTTGACTGTTCATCTTTTTCTTACCAGTATGTAAAATCTCTTTGAAAATTAGAGATAGGCTTCTGGAAGTGACAGGAACTGTACAATCCCCACATTTGTACAGTTTGATTTTGTTTATGCTAACATTTGCCAGGAATAATTTTTCATTTTTATGTAAATGAAATGGCCAGTCTTTTCTTTATAGCATCTAACTTTTGTGTTATACAGGCCTTCCCAATGATTCTCCTAGAATATTTTCTCACTGAACTGAAACGATAACCAAGTCGATATGATGTTAAGTCTCTAAAATACGTTAAGTATACCTTATTCTTGCAATATGGTGCTTAACTAAGTATGAGCTCCATGAAGACAGTGTCCAAAGAGTCTCTAAAACATTTGTTGAATGAATTCTTCCTTTATATTTTCCTTAGGTTTACTTTCTTCTTTCACTATCATCCTGAATGAGATTCTAAATTCATCTCCCTCACCTTCTATTCCATTGGTTAAGAGTAAGTATTGATTTCTTTTTTGACCCAAGGACCATTTAACAAGGCTTCAAGTTTCTGAGTGGCAAACAGATTGGAAAAATATATATAGACACTTGATATATGACAAAGATGGCACTACAGAATACTAGGAAAGGATGATCTTTTCAATAAATGGTGCTGGGTTGACTGGATATTCCAAATAAGAAAAAAAATCTCAACTTTTACCTATGCCACATATGAAACCAATTCTAGGTGAATTATACAATTAAATAATCAAGCTTCTAGAAGATAACTTGGGAGAGTATCTGTGATCTCGGAGACAGGCAAAAATTCTTAGGCAGAATTCAGTTTTCACCATAAAGAAAAAGATTGGTAAATTTGATCCTATGTTAAAATTAAGCACTTTTGTTCATCAGAAGACTCCATGTTAAAGGAATGAATTTAAGATATTCTAAAATTTTTTTTTTTTTTAAAAGACTCCATTAAGAAAGTGAAAAAGTACCAAAATGAAAGGTATTTTTAACTTTCATAATTGCAAGGGGATTATGTCTGGATTACACAGAGACTCTTCCCCAGATTTTTCAGTCTGCTTCTTCTGCCAGTTATGTTTCTCTTAGATTATGGATTTGCCCATTTCTTTTTTTGGTTCTATCAATTTTTGTTTTTTACGTATGTGTATGTAGATATTTAAAGCCATATTATTAGGTGCAAACAATTTTTAAATCTTTTATCAATATAAAGTGACCTCTTTATCTCAAGTAATTTTTTTTTTGCCTTAACGTCTACCTCCCTCTTTTATAATAATATAGACACCACACCAGTCTTCTTTTCGTCCATGTTTACATGATGTCCCTTTTCCTACACCTTTATTTTCAGCTTTACCTTCTGTTTCACACAAATCTCTTGAAATCAGAATACAGCTTGTTTTTAAGATCCTTTCTGGCCATTGCTGTCCTTTAACTGGAACATTTAGTATATTTACATTTAATTTAATTTCTAATGTTATCAAAATTTAAATCTGCTATTTTACCACATACTACTTTCTAAGTGTCCCTTGTCCTATAGTTCTTTTTCTCTTTTCCTGCTCATTTTCGACTGATTAGCTTTAGTTGTTCCATTTTTCTCTGTTAGTTCAGAAATTAGTCATTCCATTTTAGTCTTTTTAGTGGTCACTTTAAAGACTACAACATGCACCCTAACGTATCAGTTTACTAATGTACATTCATATACATTTGCAAAGGCCTGTGAGCACTTCAATTCCATGTATGCTCCCAATTTATTGCTGTCATGCTTTAATTTTATACATATTCTACATTAACTATTTTGTTTTGCATAGTCAATACTCATTTAGATTTATACACATACTTTTGTTGCTCTTTTCTCACTCCTGCATCTCTAACCTTCCATCTTTCTTTTCAAGAGCATTCTTTCTTGAATTTCTTTCCTTCTGTATTTCCTTCAGCTGGTACATTGTTAATTAACTCCCTCCTTATTTCATCTTCATTCCTGGAAAGTATTTTTGCTAAATAAAAAAATTCTAGGTTTGCAGTTAGTAGATTGTATTGTTTCTGTTGAGAAGTCAGCTGTTAGTCTAACTGTTGCTTTTCTGAACTTATTTTTTTCCCCGTGGCTGCTTTTAGGCTTTCCTATTTTCTTTGGTTTCTTGCAGTATTATCATGTATTTAGGTGTATATTTCTTTTTGTTTATCTTCCTTGCAATGTGTAGGACTTCTAGAATCTATGGTTTAGGTATTGCTTCTTTTAAAAATACTGCTTCTGCTATATATGTAATTTTCCCTCTCCTTTCATTATTTCAATTTGTTGTGAAAACTTTTCATGTATAGTCTGTCTTTTACTTTCTTCTGTAATAGTGTATCTCAAAGTTTCATTCTAGATCTCTCCTTCTAACCTATCTTCCAGTTCACTAATTCTCTTTTCAAGTGTGTCTAATCCGTTAAACTCATCCACTATGTTTTCTGTTTTGCTATTTTTCCCTCCCGTTTTTCTTTTCAAATAGGGCTTCACTATTTTGCCCTGGCTGGTTTCGAACTTCTGGGCTCGAGCTACCCTCAGGCCTCAGCCTCCCAAGTAACTGGGACTACCAGCTGCTTGCACCTACCTGTCCACCAAGTTTTTAATTTCAGTTACTGTATTTTTATAGTTCCAAAATTTCTACTTAGTTCTTTTCCAAATTTGCCTTCTCCTTTTTAAATTGTTTGCTCTGACATTTTTAATCTTGTCTCTCATCTCCCTGAACATATTTAAGGTGGTATCTAAAATTCCTATATCTAGAGCCCTAAGTCTATTTCTATTGTCTGTCATTACCACTGTTCCCTTTTAATGTTATCTTTGTGTATTGTACTGTATATATGAAAAATGTAAATCACTGTAATCTTATTTCTGAGACTGAGGTTCTCTAGTCTGCTAGAAGATTCAGATGGCCTAAAATCTGAGCAAAAACTATTTTACCTCCAGTTCCCCTTGAATCCTATGGTGCTGCTCTCTCAAGTCCAATCCAGGGTATGGCGTTTACAGAGCCCCCTAACCTCAGTAGGCCCCAAACTCCAAATTTTGTCCCCAGGCCTTGAGGCTGTCAAAAATATGAGTAGCCCCTCAGCCTGACAGGCAAACACCCCCACAGAAAAAGCACTTCTAAACACTGAGTTACCACTTTAGGTTTCTTTTGGCTTAGTAATTCTTTGCTACTTTGTTCCTAGATAATGAGCAGACTTCTACGTATTTTGTCTAGCTTTTCTAGTTGTGCTTGACAGAAGGGTTAGTCCAAATCACTCACAACACGATCGTGAAAATGGGAAGTTCCCTAACTATTGTGAATCTTGCCCTTTAGCATTATAAAGTGTCTTTCTTTGTCTCAATGTGTCCCTTCCCCCTTAATTTTGCTCATTAGCTTCCTTTCATGCTTTTGTCTATACACTTTTATTTTACTTCCCGAATCCCTGTTTTAGATTTTTCTCTGGAATACATTATAGTTGTTCATTTCTACTTATTAGATCATCTATAATGGCATCACTGCCATAAAACAAAAAAAGCAGTCAAGGAGGAAATATTTCCATCTTATACTTACTGTAAATTCTTCTTCCTCTTCATCACCAGATTCACCAAATATGTCTGCAATAAGATTTCTAGAAAGTAGACAAATATGAAAACATTCATTTGCTTTCTTCTCATTTGCATGGGAACTATTTTTAAGAAATAGAATTTATGTACAGTAAAATGTGCAGATCTTCAGTCTCCAGTTTAATGAGTTTTTACAAATGTATACATTCATGTACCAGCACCCTATACATCCACGTAACCATCTCCCCAGAAAGTTCTCTCACGGTCCCTTCTAGTTGGTCCCCTAATATCAACATCCTAGAGACAACTGCCACCTTGACTTCCAACACCACAGATAAATTTTGCCTATAGCACTTCATGTAAATGGAATCATATGTCCTCTTTGCTTTCTTTCATTTAACATGTTAATTCTGAGATGAATTCTGATATTCATCCACATTGAAGTGTGTTCAGCTCAGGAACCAAAATAATAAATCCCCAAAGTCATGCAACTGGGCAGGATATATCATATTATTACACAAACCTTTCTCTACTGCCTAATTAAGAACCCCTGAAAACTCATGTCATACTGCCACTTACTCTTCTTCATTGCCTGACTCACTGTCACTCCCAAACAGATCCTTCTCCTCATTTTTCTTATCAGACAATTCTTTCCCCGCTTCTTCCTCACTGTCAGATGCTACGGTCTTCTCTCTTTTGCCTGACTTGTCTGATACAGCATCACTGTCAGAGTCATCTACATCAGAGACAACACGACTCTTCTTTGCTGCTGATGAAAAAGAAAATCATCATTAATTTTATTTTACCACAGTCATTGAATTACTAAGCATAACAGGTGCTTTAACATGGCAGTATGTGGCCAAAAAAAAAAAAAAAAAAAATCAAAAATCAAAGGCCTTAAATCAAAGGGCTTCCTGACACATGGTTTAGAATTTGTAAAATAACTAAATGGCTCATTCAGAGTCATCTTACAAATTACGTGTTATTTTGCTTAAGAAAAAGTGGCCAAAAGATGAAGAAAGATATCATCAATATAAAAGTGGGTGTCAACAGCTACCTTTCCTTTGGAGGACTTGAGAACATTAAAACTAGATTGTGGCCAGGCCTAATGGCTCATGCCTATAATCCCAGCACTTTGGGAGGATGAGGTAGACAGATCACGAGGTCAGTAGTTCAAGACCAGCCTGACCAATATGGCAAAACCACATCTCTACTAAAAATACAAAAAATTAGCTGGGCACGGTGGCACACGCCTGTAGTCCCAGCTACTTAGGAGACTGAGGCAGGAGAAGGGCTTAAACCTGGGAGGCAGAGGTTGCAGTGAGCTGAGGTCACGCCAGTGCTCTCCAGCCTGGGCGACAGAGTGAGATTCTGTCTCAAAAAACACAACTAGATCGATGGGCAAAATTGGCATTCTTTCTATGTTGCCTAGTAGTAACTGAACTAAAAAGGACTATGCATTTCCTTCTAGGAATATTCTCCATGTTCCTCTATCATTGCTGGTCAGTTTGAAATTTCTCATCTTACTTAACAAATTGACAGCATGTCTGGTACTTTTTTTCCTTCTCCTATAAGAACTGTCAGGTTATAATTAATATGTATTTTCCAAAAAAGATAAGTTTCAGAAAAAAGTCAACAAGTAAAATTTATTATCTGTGAAAATGGAGTCTTAGGTAGCAGAGACTGAAACACTCTGCAGAGAGATGGTGTTTCTAAATAGAAACCCCTCAAAGCTTCCCCGTATCTGAATATTCAACAATGTTTAACAAATGAAGAGACGTACCTATGGGAGCTCAGTTACTGTTTGGATGAGATCTAGTCAACTAAGTGTCAAAGAGACCCATGGCTAACTAGGAATACAGTTAGGGGTTTTCATGTAAACATATTTCATTGAAACATTACCTCTTCCAGTTTAAAAAAAAATCTTGAGTATTTGATATTCCCATTGACGTGGTTTAACGTATCACTTTAAGGCAGTCAGAGATTAATACATGCTAACAGAACTCAAAGGAAACTTACTATTAAGCTTAGCCTATGATAACCAGGGGAAATGAGTATCCTAGTGATATTTTAGAATATTAAGCTGAATAACAGAATACAGATCCGACATACCAAGAGGATACAATGTTCCACAGTTACAAGCTTAGACAATGAGTAAAGCCAGTGACAAACAGCCCAAAGTAATTCCTTACATGCTTTCTCTTCATCTTCACTATCAGAAAGCACAGCAGCTTTTCTCTTCGCTACTTTTTCCTCCTCAGCCTCTTTTTCATCTTCATCACTGTCCATTTTTTGCCTTTTGAGTTCTTCCTCCTCACTGTCAGAACTGTGAAACTTTTTTCTGTCCATATGGCTGTCCGAATGGACGGAGTCATTCGGCATTTCTGTATCCTCTCCCTTATTCTCCCTGTCGCTGTCATCATCTGACTCTGCCTTCTGTTTGTGTCTGGATGCATCCTCAGTTTCTGAGTCACTGGCAGGTCCCTTCTGAGGTCCCTCACTTTCAGAGTCACTGACTCGGGGTTTGGGTAACTCTTCATTTTCAGAATCACTGGCCTGGTTCCTTGGGGGGTCCTCACTTTCCGAATCACTGATTCGGGGTTTGGGAAGCTCTTCATTTTCTGAGTCACTGGCCTGATGTCTTGGAGGGTCCTCACTTTCTGAGTCACTGATACGAGGTTTGGGAAGCTCCTCATTTTCAGAGTCACTGGCCTGGTGCCTTGGGGGTTCCTCACTTTCCGAGTCGCTGACCTGAGGTTTAGGAAGCTCCTCACTTTCAGAATCACTCATTCGAGGTTTGGGAGGTTCCTCATTTTCAGAGTCACTGGCTTGGTGCCTTGGGGGCTCCTCACTCTCGGAGTCACTGATTTGAGGTTTTAGAGCATCTTCTGTTTCAGAGTCACTGGCAAGACTCTTCTGGAGCTCCTCAATCTCAGAATCACTGGCAGAATGCTTTCCAACATCTTCGTTTTCTGAGTCACTTGCATGCCCATTAAGAAGCTCCTCATTTTCAGAGTCACTACCAGGTAATTTCCTGGTCTCCTCACTCTCAGAGTCGCTCCCATGCTGATTGACATCCTCATTTTCAGAATCACTTGCAAGAGGCTCTGCACGTTCCTCAGATTCAGAGTCGCTGTCCTTTTGCCTGTGAAGCTTCTCACTTTCAGAGTCACTAGCATTAAGATTTAAGGGCTCATCATTCTCAGAGTCTGTCACATGATGTCCTTTGGTAAGGCCATCTTCTCGATCACTAGGTTCATTCTGAAAAATAAAGTGAGAAAAAATTAGGAAAAGTACAAAAAACAAAAACTTCAATAGTAAAATGTTAAAAGTTTTCAGTGATTTTTTAAAATGTAGGAATATGGGCACCTAATTGGAGAATTCTTGTCTTACACCTATATAGAAATACCACACAGAAAACCGATCTGTGAAATGGTTTTATCTGGATCCCCAAATGGGGAAATATAATCAGCCTTCATCACAACAAATTTGAAAAGTATACCCTCAGATTACTATAGAAAACCGACTGTGAAGAACTAGATTTTGTTTTTTAAAAAGGCTAATTTTCTCATACATACTTCTATTTTGTAAAAATATAAATCTAGGCCAGGCGTGGTGGCTCACCTGAGGTCAGGAGTTCGAGACCAACCTGGCCAACACAGTGAAACCCCGTATCTACCAAAAATACAAAAAAATCAGCTGCACATGGTGGCGGGCACCTGTAATCCCAGCTACTTGGGTGGCTGAGGCAAGGAGAATTGCTTGAACCTGGGAGGCGGAGGTTCCAGTGATCCCAGATGGTGCCACTGCACTCCAGCCCGGGCAACCTTGCTAGATGCTGAAAAAAAAAAAAAAAAAAAAAAAAATATATATATATATATATATATATACACACACATATACATTAAAATAAAAATAACTCTATTTTTCAAAGAAATACAAGCAAATATGTAACCGAGTTCTTTTACATAGGAACATTCTTGGGTTTCATAAAGCTAAGATTATTTAGGGGATAAGAACTATAAAATTTATTTAAAGGGTCAAATAACATATGGGCACATTCTCCCAAGATAATTTAAGCAAACAAAGAAAGGAGAAGTTAATATTTCCTAAGTACCCACTGAGAGCCAATACCACAATAGGCTCTCTCCTGTTTGTTCATTTACTCCTCACAATAGTAGTACTTCTCATGTTAACAAAACTGAGGCTTACAGTAGTCATAGTCCTATCTCTAGTAACCCTGGAAATAAGCAAGCTTAAGTTTTAGGGAGAACACGATTCATCTAACTACACCAACACATAATGTTACTTGAAATAATTACTCTGAAAACGCTCTGGAGTATAAACTTGATATGTGCATATTATAGCTATGGTTTTTAAAATGCAGAGAAAAATATACAAAATTAAACATGCCAAAATATAAGTGTTTCAGGATCTGGTGAATTTTTTCTCCCATCTGGCATCTCGACTTTAAATAAAAACATAAAAATAACTGGTGAATAGTATTTTCTAGCTCAAAAAGCATTTTCATGTTTGAGTATTCCCTCTTAAAAATTTACTGAGCCAAATATTTCTCATTAAATATGTGACTGAAGCTACGTGAACCTACCACAGACCAATTTTCAAGGACCCAAGAGCCTTTAATAAGGTATAGCCCAACATCATGCTATGAAATAGTTAAGTGACAAGAGAATTCTTATCAATGACAGGATAAACGGCATGAAAATGTTCTCATAAAACCCATACTTTACTTACCCAAGTAGGCTGTCTACAAATTCAAAAAGAATATGAAAAATGATAAAATAAACAAGCCTACAAAGCAAATGTTTGAAGAGTTTTTTTCATGTTTTATCACCATTATGACAGCACAGTATAGCAAAGAAACAGTCATTGCTTCTTTGGCATGAAATATAGTCACTGAAATATAGCACATTCAGCAAAGTTTCCGAAATCGTAAACTTCCCAAAATTCCAAACTGTATTTTTCTTCAGTTCTCACCAGGAACTCAGCCCAGGACTGTATTAGATTCCTGGTCAGTCACAAACTCCATTATCCCACTGAAACAGGTACTTATCTATTAAAACGATACTAGGACTAGAGAGATATCACAGAATCTTACAGTACAATACTCTGTATGTTGCCTAAAGCTTACTTTAGCCATACTTCATAATTTAAAAGAATGCATGTGGAAAATTTAACTATCTAGAGTGTAAGCTCTAGGAAGGCAGGCATATTTTGGTTTGTTTTCCCCACTGAGGTATCCTCAGAGTGCAGAATGCTCTCCACTACATACACATGGTAGAGTTTGAGCATCCCTAACCTGAAAATTCAGAAAACTCCAAAATCTGAAACTTTTTGAGCATTGACATGACACCACAAGTGGAAAATTCCACACATAAGCACCTAACACAAAGTTTGTTTCATATGCAAAATTATTTAAAATAATGTAAAAAATTACCTTTGAGCTATGTATATAAGAAAGATAAATGAATTTTATGTTTAGACTTGGGTCCCATTGCCAAGATAGCTCACTGTGTATATGTAAATATTTCAAAACTCAACAAAACTCTAAATCCAAAACACTTCTGGTTTCAAGCATTTGGATAAGGGATACTCAACCTGTATTTGTTAAATGAGTAATAAAGGCGTTAAGTGGGAATAACATAAAGTGAGGAATAATTAATCCAACAAGAATTTATTTGATGCCTAATATGTGCAAGATGCTAAGAATCCAGACTAAGTCTCAGTGCCTGACCTTAAGAGCTGCTAATGAGGAGCCAGCCAGGCATACTGTAATATCATGTGTGACATGCACTATTCACAAAGTATGCACATGATATTTTGAAAGTGCACTAGAAGTGCATCCATGTGAAACTGAGCTGCAAAAAAAAGGTGTGCAGACAGTGAGCTGAGATTGCACCACTGCACTCCAGCCTGAGTGACACAGAGAGACTCCACCTCAAAAAAAAAAAATTTTTAAAAGGTGTGCAGACAACAGGCATGTCTGCAGGTAGTTTGTGATGGCTGAGTTAAGATGGGAGGGTGGGGAGAAGCATACAGTACCAGCAGAGGCATAAAGCAGAAGGCAAAAGGGAAAACTGTAACTGGTTTTTGGAAGGCTCTCCACGGCATACCCATCACATAACTCTAATGCCATGTCTGTGTGTGACTTGATTTATTTTAGTTGAAATAACAGAATCATCTCTGGCTAAGTCCAGAAAAAAAAGAACAATCTTCTCAGGATCAGTGACTTGAAAGACTATAAGACTGGAAGGTTAAGTACCAATGCAGCATGGAAAGCTGAGAAAAGGGAACTCAAGGATCATTTTACTAGAGTATCATCAGTAACATGACTCGGCTATGAACATAATAAATTTCAGCGTCTAGAACCTAAATTATAAATCCCCAAGAGAGATGACCTACCTGGTCAAGGCAATATCAGAAACCGTGACTCAATCAGTTACAGCTGGAGCAGGGGCACAGAACTAGGAGCCACTCCCAAAGAAGTGAGAGACACTAGGCAGTCATCCAAAACTCACCCGCTACACTCTACCCGGGATTTCCTGACCGCATGGTGTAGCATTTCAAAACAAATAACCCTTACAAGGACACTGCATAAGACAATGATTGTGAAATTCAGGAACACTCATGAATTTTTTATGAGTTTCACAAAAACATAGCATTATGTATGGCACAACAGGGCAAAAAAAAGGAAGAAATCACTATAGTAAAAAAAGCACTTGTTTGATAGACTCAAGCTAAAGAATACACTTACACAACATCACCACAGAATTTGGGATGAGTATGCTGGAAATTATACAGTTAAGCTTAAAAGTTATCAAAACAATATTCAAAGTTTTTAGAGTGGCTTCAGCAATTAAACTGCAAGCTTAAAAAAATCCAAAAGATACTTTTTTAAAAGTAAGATGAGAACAACAAATCAACAGTTGAAACTGACATTTAATGTCATATTTTAAAATAATTTAAGACATTTCCTAGTTGTAACAGTAAAAGAAACTGAGCACTCAGAGGGTCCTTAGATGCCTTAGAAACATTTACAATGCCTTATACCTCCTTCTTAGCCATCATTCACACTGCAGCTATAAATAACTACTGGTTATCCATCATAACCTTTTCTTCAAATTTAAGAAACTACCTCTCCATGGAAAAGCTCAAAAATTCAAAATTCTTCTAAATTTTGAATTTTTTAGTACATTTTGAGTTAGCTGTTGCTTGCTTATAAAAATGGGTTACCATATAAAATGGCATAGTATCCTACCAAATTATTTTCCCTTTGATTTGAAAGATTAATGAGTACTGCAGAAATAAGACAAATGCTAATCACACCCAAAGATCGCCATTATTTACATTTTAGTCCTTTCAATTTCTTCTCTGTGTAAATTTACTTTAAAAAAGTAAATTTACTTTAAAAAAGGACCTAGAATCACAATAATAGCCTGTATCTTTCAAGTAATAGAGGCAGGAAGCAAATTCCTAGGCAGACAGGGTTGGGTCCCTGGTGAAACATGACCTTCTAGCTAAAGACAGCTTAAAGCCTGAAAACTGAGCTGCAAGAGCCCCTGACTGGAGTGAGGGCTGTTTATTCCTGTTTGTCTGTTCTTTCCTGATTGGTTCTGAATAATGCTTATTTTTAACCAGTCAAATGTTGCCTTTCCCAAGGCTACCTACGGCCCATACTTCCCCAATTCTGAGCCTATAAAAAGCCCAGACTTCCCGTACGTTGGGGACTACCCACCTTTGTGTAGGGGCTGCCCATTTCGGGTCCCCTCTCTGCTGAGAGCTGTTCCGTCGCTCAATAAAATTCTTCTCCACCTTGTTCACTCACTGTTGTCTGTGTAACCCATTCTTCTTGGACACAGGAAAAGAACTTGGGAACCGCCAAACGGAGGATGGGAAAAGGGCTCTAACACTGTACCCATCCCTCCCGCTTAACCAGCAATGGGGGATAAGTTGTTGCTGGGCGTGACACACCAGCGTTCGCCAAGGCTCGGGTACTAGGAATGACCAAGAGCTGTAGTGCTTCTCGACAGCCCAGACCTTGGGACTCTCCAAAGCAGAGCTGTAACATGCCCCGGCTCACCAGGCCTGGCGCAGTGGGAACAACTGAGCTGTGACACCCTTGGGGCCCTCCAGTTCCTGGTACCTCCAAGTCTTCAGGCACCACCACATCCCCCTCATCTGGCCACTGGCACCTACTATGGAGTTGCTTGCAGCACACTGGGTGCAGCTACAGCATCCTACGGAGCCCGCGCCTGTGTCAGTGCCTGGAGCTGCCCTACCACTGCAGCAGCTGACCCGCCTGGCCATGCGCGGTGACCAGACCTCGCACTCGCTCGCTCACACACCCCTTGCCATTCCATGCCTGTCCTGCCTGCAGAGGCCATTAGCAAAAACCAAGTACAGCCTGCCGGGCCGAGTGGGCAGGGTGAGTCCAAGCAGTGAGCCCAGAGCCTGGTGAGGCCGGAGCAGGGGCACTGCCAGCCCACAGAGGTTTCCAGCCAATGGGAAGTGGCATCCCCAAAAAAATCCTACATCACAAGTAACATGTTCAGTTCTCCATGTCACTAAATATTCTCTGAAAACAAATAGCTGCATTGCCATTTTTATAAATGTTCCATTTATACTTTAATTGCTCATTTTCTACACTGTTGAGTATTTCTTGTGTCCTTTCTTACTTTTATTATGGCTCATTTATCCATTTCAGTGTTTTCAACCCAAGGGTGATTCTGGCTCCTCACCCAAGGGGTCGGTGGGAAATTTGAGGGGCTACTTTTGGTCATCAACGATAGGGAGGATGTGTTACTAAGCATTTCTTTTAATGCCCAGTAACCAAGACAATAAATGTCCTGTAATATGCAGGCATGCCCCCAAATATCCACAACTGGCTTGCTAACCATCTCTTGCTCAGGAAAGCAACACAAGGCTGCTCTCTGTGGAGGTGTGGCCACAGGCAAGACCCAGAGGATCTCACCCATCCACGAGTATAGGAAACTCTATGAGAAAGAGCTCAATGGGCCCAATATAGATTGCAGTAACAGACAAGCAAAGCATAATGGGTCCCTTTGGGATTTAAACTGGGGAATAGGCAAAAGTTTAACCAATCTGTAAGAGATAAAAGGATTTAAACTGGGGAATAGGCAAAAGTTTAACCAATCTGTAAGAGATAAAAATGAAGTCAAACAAGGACTTTTGGCATCACAGCACGAGAAGTTCTACTGACCTTCTCCCCAGTGAAAATTATTAAAAACCACCACTTAAAGCCTCTAGAAATGGTCCTAAGAGCAAAGGGCAAATGAAGAAATGCCTACACAAATTCTACAAGAGAGGCTAGAGACTCTGTTATTTGAACCAAGATCAATCCCTCCTTCCAACCTCACAATTCAGTGAGGCTGACTCCACTCCAGATTGCTGTAGCCAGAAACACAGAGCTCCCTCTCCACCCTGGTTTCAGTTAGCAGGTTTTCTTCCCAGAAAGAGCAGAGCATCAGCATCTCTCATCCTGCTCCCAGATACCTGTTGCTGTGCTAAGTTCCAAAAGACTGCAGGTGAGAAGTGGAGATTCCCATCTTTTGTTCAACCCTTACTGGCTTAAAGAAGGCTTTACCTTGCTTGGGTGCACCACACTGAGAATACTGGGACCCTAATCACCCTTGCGCCAGCTTGTGAGACCATGCCAGGAGCAGCAAGCTGAAAGGATTTCAGGTTACTAACTCATTCCCACCCCCCACCCCATCCAGAGCTCAGTGTTTAAAAAAATACAGAAGGCAGCCTAGGCAACATGGCAAAACCCCATCTGTACAAAAAACACAAAAATTAGCTGGGCGTGGTGGTGTATGCCTGTGGTCCCAGCCACTCAGGAGGCTGAGACAGGAGAATCTCTTGAACCTGGGAGACAGAGGTGCAGTGAGCCGAGATCATGTCACAGCACTCCAGCCTGGGCGACAGAGTGAGACCCTGCCCGCCCTGCCCCCCCCACCCCTCCGTCCCGCACACAAATAAATAAATAAAAAAGGAGAAAACAGCTGAATAGAATTACTAGACTAATAAGCTCAATGAGAAAAAAGAGGACTTCAACAATACTATAATCAAACTAGATCAAACAAATATCTAAAGAAACAGGCCAGGCACAATGGCTCACACCTATAATTCCAGTGCTGTTGAGAGGCCAGGATGGGAAGACCAGTTGAAGCCAGAAGTTCAAGACTGCTTGGGCAACATAGCAAAACCCGTCTCTACAAAAAATTTAAAAATTAACCAGGCATGATGGCACGCACCTATAGTCCTAGCTACTCAGGAGTCTGAGGCGAGAAGACTGCTTGAGCTCAGGAGTTCAAGGTTCACTGAGCCATAATTTTTTCACATACCCACTGTGTTAAAGTGAGCTACAATTATACCACTGTACTCCAGCCTGGGCAACAAAAGACACCTTTTTAAAAAACAACAACAACAACAACAAAAAACCTTTGTTCAACAATAAAATATATATTCTTATTAAGTTCACGGAACATTCTCCAGGATAGGCTATGTGCTAGGTCCTAAAACAAACCTTGATAAATTTAAAAGAATAGCAATATACAAAGTTTGTTCCCCCACGACAATGAAATAAAACTAGAAATTAAAAATAAAAAAATAAACAACAAAAAACTAGAAATAGCAGAAAAAATGTTTAGGAACAATATGAATATGAAATTAATAAAATAATTCCATTTACTAAGCATCAAAGAGAATAATATACTTATAAATTTAACAAAGAAATCCAACATGTATACGTGGAAAACTATAAATCACTGTTAAAAGCAATTAAACACTTAAACAGACATCCCATGTTCTCGGATGAATAGACTTTATACTGCCAAGATGGCAATATTCCCAAACTGATCTACTGATTCAGTGCAATCCCCCTATCAGAATCCCAGCTAACTTCTCTGCAGAAATCAACAAACTGATTCTAAAATACATAGGTAACTGCAAGGGACCCAGATTGGCCAAAGGATCTTGAAAAAGAACAAATTAGGACTCATACTCTCCAATTACAAAACATACTACAAAACAATAGTAGTTAATATACTAGTACACGCACAAGGATAGATGCAGATATGAGTAAGATTTTAATCTTAGATACAAATAAGAAATGAAGCCACATATCCTATGATCAACAGATTTTCAACAAGGATGCCAAGACCATCCAATGGGGAAAGAACAGTCTTTTCACAATGCAAAGAATAAAACTACATCCTTATCTTACACTATATACAAAAATCTCAAAACTGATCACATACCAAAGTGTAAGAGCTAAAACTGTAACAGTCTTAGAATAAAACATAGGGGTAACTCTTCATGCCCTCAGATTTGGCAAAAAATTCTTAGGTATGAGACTAAAAGCACAAGCAATACAAGAAAAAAAAAACATAAATTGAACTACATCAAAATTAAGAACTTCTGTGCTTCAAAGGACACCATAAAAAGTAAAAAGACAACCCAGAAACGGGAAAAATATTTGCAAATTAGTCATCTAATAAGGAATGATATAAAGACTATTTAAAGATTTTTTGATAACTCAATAATTAAAATAAGAAAAAAAAAGCTCAATTTAAGAAGTGGACAGGCCAGGTATGGTGGCTCATGCCTGTAATCTCAGCACTTTAAAGGGCAGGCTAAGGCAGGCGAATTACTTGCAGCCAGGAATTCAAGACCAATTGAGGCAACATAGTGAGATCCCATCTCTACAAAAAAGAGGACAAAGGATCTGAATGGATATTTCTCCAAGGAAGACATACAAATGACTAGACACTCAACATGATTACTCATCAGAGAAATGCAAATCAAAACAAGTGATATACCATTTCACAGCCACTAAGATGTCTATAATCAAAAAGTCAGGTAGTAAGTGCTGACAATAGTATGGAGAAATCAAACCCTTACACTCAGCTGGTGTGAATGTAAAACAGTGTAACCACTGTGGAAAAGAGTCTGGCAGTTCCTCAAATGATTACACAGAATTACATTATAAGTTAGCAATTACTTCTGAGTTAGCAATTACCTCCCTTAGGAATATGCCCAAGAGAACTGAAAACGTATGTCCACAAAAAACTTGTACACAAATGGTTAGAGCAGCATTATTCGTAATACCAAAAGAAACAACCCAAATGTCATCAGCTGATGAATGGATAAATAAAATGTAGTCTCTCAATATAATGGAATATTATTTACTACAAAAAAGGAATGAAGTACTGATACATGCTACAATATGGATATACCTTGAAAATACTATGGTAAGTAAAATATGTCAGTCACAAAAGACCATATTTTATCACTCTGTTTGAAAGAAAAGTCCAGGACAGAGACTCTATGAGACAGAAAGTAACTTAGTGGGGAGGGGTAGGCAAAGGGAAGAGGGGTTAGAAAGGTAACAGCAAAAGTGTTTCTTAGGTAATGAAATTCTAAAATCGACTGTGGTGATAGCTGGACTACTAGAAAATACTAAAGATCACTGAATTGCATACTTTAAGTAGGTAAATCATATAGCATGTAAATCGATCTCATAGAGCCCTTTTTCAAGCTAGGCACAGTGGCTCATATCTGTAATCCCAGCACTTTGGGAAGCCAAGGTGGGCGGGTGCCTTGAGCCCAGGAGTTTGAGATCAGCCTGGGCAACATGGCAAAATCCCATTGCTACTATAAATTTAAAAATTAGCTGGGCAGAGTGGCGCATGCCTGTGGTCCCAGCTACTTGGGAGGCAAAGGTGGGAGGATCACTTAAGCCTGGGAGGTTGAGGCTACAGTAAGCCGTGACAGTGCCACTACACTCCAGCCTGGGCAACAGTGTAAGATTCTGCCTCAAAAAAAAAGAAAAAGAAAAGCTGCTTTTTAAAAGACAGGTAATCTTTTTTTCT
This sequence comes from Cacajao melanocephalus, assembly GCA_963573385.1. Lineage (NCBI taxonomy): Eukaryota > Metazoa > Chordata > Mammalia > Primates > Pitheciidae > Cacajao > Cacajao melanocephalus. The sequence continues at coordinate 83,814 of CAUYLG010003712.1, forward strand.
TTTGAGACAGAGTTTCGCTATTGTTGTCCATGCTGGAGTGCAATGGTGCGGTCTTGGCTCACTGCAATCTCCACCTCCTTGGTACAAGTGATTCTCCTGCCTCAGCCTCCCGAGTAGCTGGGATTACAGGCGCCTGCCACCACGCCTGACTAACTTTTTTGTATTTTTAGTAGAGACGGGGTTTCACCATGTTGGCCAGGCTGGTCTCAAACTCCTGACCTCAGGTGATCTGCCCGCCTCCACCTCCCAAAGTGCTGGGATTACAGGAGTGAGCCACCAGGCCCAGCCCAAGACAGGTGACCTTTTTAAAGATCAAAGTTGACGCAAAAAATCCATGATGAACAAAATATTTAAAATTTGAAGACAGTATAACTGGAACTAGTTTTTCCTTTTCCCTCTGGCTCAAATACAGACCAACACAGCATTGTTACTGATCCTAACTTTAAGATTTTGATATTTTGTTCATCGTATTTTTTTGCATTAGAGTTTTAAAATATCATTTATCTTGATTACTGAGTATTTTTTGAAACTTGGAGGAAAAAAAGAAAGCCAACCGTACAAGAAGAAACAGAGATGTTATTAGAAATGGCCATTAGGCAGGCCCATCAATGACAAAACAAACTCCCTAGACAGAAACATTTATAGCCCATTACATACATGCATTAACAGTAAACTCTTGCTTTCTTCAGGCAGTTTGACAAGAGACTTGCTCTGTCACCTGTCAGAGATTATAGATATATACAATTATTTTAAGAAAAAATAAGTTTTTTTTTAAATAACTAAAGCAGCTTTATAAAAAAGTGGTTAAGAAACCTGCAAAAATTACTGGTCTTCAAAATCTTATCAGTATCTCTTACACTGACCACTATCTTAAAGACTGTGTGTGTGTGTGTGTGTGTGTGTGCATGTGTGTTTTGTGTGTACTGAGTAAATACTATGAGTGAAATGAATTTAAAAAAAAAATACTAGCCTAAATTCCAAAATACAGATAGAGATTTTTTTTTAAGTATCATTATTGGGAAAATTATGGGGTGAGTATCATCTCATGGTAGACAAAATAATGACCCCCCCAAAAATGTCCATGTTCTAACCCTTGGAACCTGTGAATATGTCACTTTACATGCAAAGGGACTATGAAGATATAATTAAGGTAAGGACCTTGAAATAGGGACATTACCCTGGGTTATCCAGGGTAGCCTCAATTATAATTACAAACGTTCTTACAGGAGGGATGCAGGAAGGTCAGAGTAAGAGACAGAGACGTGATGACAGAAACAAGAGGTCAGAAAATGAGTTGTGAAGACGCTATGTTGCTGATTTTGAAGATGGAGGAAGGAGCCCCAGTCAAGAAATACAGGTAGCCACTATAAACTGGAGAAAGCAAGGAAATGTATTTTCCCTCAGAGAAGAACACAGGCCTGTGACACCTGGATTTTAGTCCAGTGAGATCCATTTCGGACCTGACCTCCACAATTATAAGATAATAAACCTGCGTTGTTTTAAGCCACCAAGTTGTATCAAGTTGTTACAGCCTCAATCGGAAACTAGCATCTTTTAGGCTTTGGACCTGTAATTCGCAGTGCTCCATTTAATACAACTATACTCTTTTAATATCCCATTACTTCTAAAAAAAATTTTTTAATGAGAAAACATCAAAATTTCTTCTTAAAAGCCATTTTAAACAGGCAAAAGAACATTAATACAGAACTCAACACTTATAGAGTACAACTGGTACTCTCGAAGTACTAGTGGTTTAGCAAATTAACATAACCTTCCTGGAGAGGAATATCTATGAAGAGCCTTAAAATGAGTCTCTTTCATCTGGTTAATTCTCCTGGCAGCTTTTTAAGGAAACAATAAAAAATGATCACAAATGTTTATGTATAAAAATCTTCAGGGTAGCTTCAGTTACTTAATACAATAGCTAAACAGTATAAATGACAATAGTTAGAAAATTGCTGAATAAGTGATATTGCATCCATATTGTGAAACCATTAAAAATTATGCTTACTGAGAATCTTTAATGCCATGCGGGAAACATTTAAAGTATAATCTTAAGTGAAGAGATAAATATATAGACACAAAATATATATAATAAAATCTCAAGTAAAGGTAAAATATAAAATACACACATGTCATATACATGAGACAGAATGAAAATGCCTGAGAAATAATGTGAAAAGGCTCATAGTCATTTCTGTAGTTGGAGTATGCTGGTTTTATTTTCTTTAAACTTTACAGATACAGAAGCGCCTCAACTTATTATGGGGTTATAGCCCGAGAAACCTATAGTAAGTTGAAAATATCATGAAGTCAAAAATGCACTTCATCCATCTATCTAATCTACCAAACATCACAGCTTAGCCTAAGCCCACCTTAAACGTGCTCCAAACACTTACAGAGGTCTACAGTTGGCCAAAACCACCTAACACAAAACCTATTTTATACTAGAACGTTGAGTATCTCATGTAATTTATTGAATACTGTGAAAAACAGAATGGTTGTATGGGTACTCAAAGTATGCCATCAGCACTTGCAACATTACAGAATGGAAAATTTTTAAGTCACACTATTATAAGTCTGGGACAGTCTGTGATTTCTAAATTTTCAAAAACAGGCACTTATTTATTCAGAATCCACATTATTAAAAAAAAAAAAAGATGCTTAAGGTAACCTGCATTTGCAACTGCAGCATGAGGTCATGAGATGACTACCCTACTAGGTTCTATACTGACAGTGGTTAATCTCTGAATGCTGTTTCCAAAGTGGACACTTAAAATATCACACACTAAATGCACTGACTATAACAATGTATATGTTATCAAGTAATTCCCAACTATCATTAATTAAAATATTGGAATTTACTCTGAATGTTTAAAAGCATAGAAAAAACCTGAGTGACATCAAAATATATAAAAGATGAGCCCATTCCATATCTGCATTTAGTTCTCTGACCTCCCCTACCCCTTACTGACCCCACTTCAGTTACACTGGCTCCTTGAAGACATCAACCACACTTTCACCTTGGGGTCTTGGGCAGGAATGTTCTTCACCTAAAAGTCCATATTCACATGGCCACTCCTTAGCCTCCCTTCACACCTTGGTTCAAATGCCGCTTTCTTAATAAAAGGTCTATATGGTCCCTACCTAACACCAAAGTCTGCCCTCCATCCTTTGCCCTGTTCTAATTATCTGTTTTCTTCACAGTATGTTACCTTCTAGCAAACTACACAATTAAAAAAAAAAAAAGTTTATTGTTTAATGTCTTTCTCTCCCTACTGGAAAAACAACCTAAGAAGAGAAGGATTTTAACTTCTAGTCACTGGTAAGTCCAAAACACCTGCAAAAAGAGTCTGACACATATTAGGCACTCAATAAACACTTGCTGAATGTATACTAATGTTGCTGTCAAAGGACAGAGTCAATAATATAATCTCTAACCATACCTACTAAAAATTGGACAATTTTCTGCACACGTGTAATCAAGAAAAATATACGGCATAGAAAGTTCTTAAATCTTTCCATCTTTATCATTCCTATTTGTTTCAGTGTGTGTCTACCAAAGACTTACAGTGAATTTATTTAAAAATTTCCCAATTTTGTCTTGTTAACATGGTATATAACCAGAAAAGCAAATAAAGCAATGAAATGTTTATGTACTAGGCCAAATATGTTAAAATGTACACAAAACCCAATACTACTCTGTATTATTAAACAAAAACAGTTCTTAAAATTACATTTGTGGGCTGGGCGTGGTGGCTCACCCCTGTAATCCTAGCACTTTGAGAGGCTGAGGTGAGAGGATCACTTGAGGTCAGGAGTTTGAGACCAGCCTGGCCAACATGGTGAAACTTTGTCTCTACCAAAAAACACAAAAAATAGCTGGATGTGGTGGCCTGAGCCTGTGGTCCCAGCTACTCGGGAGGCTACAAGGTGGGAGGATGGCTTGAGCCCAGGAGGTGGAGGCTGCAGTGAGCCAAGATCTCACCACTGTACTCCAGACTGTGCTACAGAGCCAGACCCTGTCTCAAAAAAAAAAAAGAAAAGAAAAGAAAAGCGTTATTATTACATATATTATATACACCATAACAGTTCAAAATAAGAAGGGCAAACGCTGACATAAATTTTGACAGGTGATAACCCCAATAACTTTCTATTTCAACTTATATTTCTTCAGATTGCAAATGCTCATTGCTCCACTACAACATTATTTGCAGAAAAGGGAAACTTAGTCAAATATCGAAGGTCTGGTCCATTTTCTCAATCGATATGCACAGCTGAAAACTGCCTAACATTTGAAATGTGACCCAATCAGAAGTTACTTCACTGTGATTTCAACAGTAACCAGACCATCACTATTTATTTTTCAAGCAGTTTTCTATTAACTTACACTCCTTTACTCTCAGAGATCAAAGCCGAAACTGTCACAGGGATTCTATAACTCCTATATATAACAGGTCTCACGGAACGCAAAGGAAAAGCCCTCCCAAAGATGTTGGTTAGCCAATACCTCTGAATGACGTTCTACACTTCCAGTGTCTGATCCGGAGTGTTGCTCATTTACATCATCCTCACCGTCTGACCCTGAATCCCGTTCATCCTGTACTGGGGTAGCACCACCATCATCTGCTTAAAAACAAAACAAAAACCCACTTATGGTGTAAGATAAATGACATCTACGGTGAAATGAACACACTGAGTCAAGAATAACATAAGTGCACAAGTTACCACTGAGGAAGCCTAACTAATGATGCTAAAATTTTGGAACAACATAATACGATACTCATACAAACACCAACAATCATGACATGTACTGTGAAATATATGGCAGCAAAACTACACCATAAAAGCAATTTGTAGCTTAAGAAACAACACTAAAGACCAAGTCAACAATTTATTTCAACTTCATGTTAAAATTGAGTCTGTCTTTCTCTCCATGGCATTTACCACCTTCTAATATACTACCTGAAATTATTTTCTTTAACATGGGTCTTCTTCACTTAAATGAAAGTGCCCCAAGAACAGGGATTTTGGTTCACTGCTCAATCTTTGGAGCCCAGAACACTGCCTAGTACCTGATATACAGTAAGTATTTGTTTATGAACGAACACAAGGAACTCCAGTCCAAATCTAGTGAAAATTCATTCAAGAAAAGCATATATGAATGGTAAATACAAACTGTTACCTAACTTTCTTTTTTATTTTTGTAGAGTTGGGGTCTTGGTATGTTGCCCAGGCTGGTCTCAAATTCCTGGCCTCAAGCAATCCTTCTGCCTTTACCTCCGGAAGTGCTGGGATTATGCCCAGCCCCAATACTTTAAAAATACAGAATAAAATTATATTGAGAGGAAGTTAGGGTTCAGAAGATAGGAAGACTTACGGGTTTATAAAAATAATCAAATTTTTTAAATGTAGTCAACTACAGAAAAACCAAAACGTCCTACAAAAATGGAATCTCCGTTTTCTTTAGGCAGCCAGAGTAGGGAAAGAAAAAAAATAAAGGAGAATCACTATCATACTATCAAACTAATGAGCTAATCTACTTAGCTAAGAATATATATATGGTCATGATAAAAATAATAGTTTTGAAGTTCAACAATTATGCTGCAACAGTGGGAGGACAGAAGAGAAGGAGGCACATAGGCTAAAATATTGTCCTAGCGTAACAGAAAATCATTAGAGAATGCCTGAAAATGATGCAAGAGATTGCATGAATTAGGAACACAAAGGTAAACACCCCAAACAGCTAAAAGAATGTGAAACAGATGGAGAGGACAAGTCAGGGAACCGCTATTTTTTCTATTACCTCTTTTAGTAATTAACCTATGTACATATGTTAAATATAATTACTTTTTTTTTTTTTGAGATGGAGTTTCACTTTTTACCCATGCTGGAGTGCAATGGTGCAATCTCAGCTCACTGCAACTTTTGCCCCCCGGGTTCAAGCGAGTCTCCTGCCTCGGTTTCCCGAGTAGCTGGGATTACAGGCACCCGCCACCACGCCTGGTTAATTTTTGTATTTTTCGTAGAGGCAGGGTTTCACCATTGGCTGGTCTCGAACTCCTGACCTCAGGTGATCCACTCGCCTTGGCCTCCCGAAGTGCTAGGATTACAGGCGTGAGCTACCATGCCCAGCCTAATTTTTAAAAAGTAACTTAAAAACACAAATGAATGGAAAAAAGCTATTTTGAAAGTATCAGGAAAGTGTTTTTTGTTTTTGTTTTTTTTGACAAAGTCTTACTCTGTCGCCCAGGCTGGAGTGCAGTAGTGCAATCTGGGCTCACTGCAACCTCCGCCTCCCAGGCTCAGGGCTCAAAGGATCTTCCCACCTCAACCTCCAGAGTAGCTGGGACTACAGGTGTGCGCCACCACACTCGGCTAATGTTTGCATTTTTTGTAAAAATTGGGGGGAGGAGTCTCACTATGTTGCCCAGGCTGGTGTCAAACTCCTGGGCTCAAGCCATCAGCCACCTACGCCTCCCAAAGTGCTAGTATTACATGCATGAGCCACCGCACCTGGCTCAGGAAAGTGTTTTTAAGCCAAATAGCAGTGCATGCTTGGAAAGCCCTTTGTAGTCATTACAATTCACTGTCCTGTGTAAGGAAAGGCAATGAACTCAAAACAGTAAACAGCTTAATGCTTAAATAATTATTTAAACACTTTAATTTTTTTTATTTTCAATTTTTCTGGGTACATAGTGGGTGTATACATTTACGGTGTATTTAAGAACTTCTGAGACAGAACGCCCCAACAGAACTAGCACACAAAAGGAAAACAAATGCAACGTGTTTCCCACAGTCGGTTCTGCCTCACTATCTTTAATCTCAGGTGCTGAGCACCGTGCCAGCAGAGTGGGGGCCCAGAAAGTTTACAGAATAATCAAACAGTAAAGAAAGGAGACGAAACTTCGGTGAGAAGAGGAAAGATCTCGAGGTGGAGGAAAGGCACAAAAATCACCAGCAAGTGCCAGAAGTGCACTCCTTACTCTGAATGCAACTGAAACGTGGGTCCGGCACTTACTATGTTCTGTACTGCAGGCAAGATTAAACCATCCCTAACTAGGAGTGAAAAGTCTAGGAAGGATCCCCCGCCCTATCGCCCCTTGGATTCTCCAACTACTCAACTACTGAGAACTCCCTTAACAGAAGAAACCTCTCCTTCCCTAGCACTTTGCACACAATAGAAGCTTAATATATGAAAGTACTTCTCAATTTCAGCAAAAACCTTCGCCGATTCAGAAGAAAGCCTTCCCTCCAGAATCCCCTCTCTAAGGTTCTAGCATCGAGGCTCGCAGTTGGTCGGAGGGCTCTTGCCCTACACTGGCTGTGCACCTCGGGAAGGTTTCGGGGGCCTTCTTGCTCCCCATCCGCAGGGTGCCAGGCCAAGACCTGCCGAGTAACTGCTCCGCCCCCCAGCCCGGTCCTCCAGGTCCCTGCCCCACCTGACTGGTCGCCGCTGTAATATTCCGAGTCCATGGCAGGCGGACTCTCAGCGGGGAGTGTCCGCGCCCCGCGCCGCCCCCGTCACCTCCTTCCAGGCGGTGTGACCCCGGATGGCGTGGCTCAGTGGTCAGAGGCTCCCGCCCGACCGGAGAACTTAACGGGTGCGGAGGGTAAGAAAGCAGCAGCGGCAGCGGCGAATGCTTTGACCGGGAAGTCCGGGCAGAAAAGGCCGTACCCAGCAGGCGGGCACGCATGCGAGCGGGCGATCTACTTCCTAGAAGCACCGCTGGGTCCAAAATGGCGTCTGCCCACGACCCTCAAAGGAATGCAGCGCGCAGGCGCCGCAACCCGTCAATTGGCCAATGAGAAGGCGGAACAGCAATGACGCAAGGCACGGCCGGAAAGGAGACTCATGGGAAAATTGAGCGGGACCTCGGGCTTCAGTTAAATGCCTTTCTCGGGAGGAGCTAGGTCTAGCCTCCGTGGAAGTAACGTTATCATTGATTTTTTTTTATCATTTCCTAGATTCTGTGTCCGCGCCTTGTTTGAAGAGCTTTTGAAATACTTTTCCGAAAAAATGACCCGCTGAAATTACTTTTCCGTCATTAGCCACTGTCGTTCCCGTCAGGCCCCGAGGCTCCTGATTCCCGCCGGCAGTAGGCGAGAAAGCGGGCGTTGCACCCTGGGACTTGTAGTGTGACGCCCGGGAGCTGTGATGCGTAACTAACTGGCGCGATCCACAGCGCCTCCTCTCCCGGCGTCTTCCTCTCTTTCATTCTAAATAAAGACTTAATTTCCTTGTTAAGAAGCCATTTAGCCAACAGTGAGAAGTACACATCTTTGCTTCCAGAAGTGTACAAAGAAGTACACATCTTTGCTTCACCTTCCTGATGAAACACCAAGGAAGGTGAAGTTGAACTTTCCCTGAGCCCTGTGTTCCTGGAAAACAGCGGGGATTAAGAAACCCTCTCATCTATTTGTGTTTCTGGAACAGCACACTGTAAAGAACCACCCATCTCCATGTGACAGATAAAACGCTTGCAGATGACCCCTTTGTTTGTCTGTGACAAGGCCAACAGAGACCTTTCCCCTTTTTTCTGAGCCTGTTAATAAAGCCAAACAGACCTTCCAAATTCCCGATCATGATATCGAGTGATTAGTTGAGATTAGAACTCTCCCCCCCACCCCAAACTAGTTAGACACAGGGAACGTTTTCTGTTCACCTGACTGACTGAAACTTCTGATTGCAAAACAATCCCAGCTGTCAATCATCCCACCTTCCTCCGTATAAAAGGCAAAACTATGCTGCCAAGACACTGATCATATCTGGAGTGTTCCCCCTATTGCAATAGGCTGAGTAAAATCTATTTCCTTACTTGTTCATTTTAGTCTTGGACAGGGAGGGGATCATTCTTGCCTTTGATCGGAGGAGGGCCAGTAGAGGTTTAAGCAAAGACTCTCCAGGAGGTGTAGACATGTAGAAAAAGAGCCTTTTGTTTCTACTACAGGTAATCTGACCCTTCGTTAGCCAATCAGAGTATGCTGGCAGAACCCAATTATAGGCTCCAGAGGAGGACGTGGGAAGAGAAGAAAGGGGAGAAGTGGTTTCTTTCTGGAAATTCCCATTTTCCTGTAAGAGAGTTCATGGATATTCCTTGCCTATGTGGTGGAAACAGCATTGAATCCAAATTCCTTCTTTTCACTGTGGGAATGACATCTTCTCAGGCAGTCTTGAGAATCAGAAGAACAAAGAATTACCAATGCCTGAAACGAAAGGTACAAAATTAAGCTTCCTTCCATTTGATAGAAGATACAAAGGCTCTAGGCCCTCTTCTAATGAGAAGGTGAGAGTATACCTGTGTAAATGGAGCAGGATTAATAGATCAAAATTCCAGGAAGAGTTCAGTGGAAGAAAACCTTTTAGTTTCATCAGAGATATAAGGCCAACAGTAAGGAAAGTGATTGGGTTGTAAACAATGCAATTGCCAAATGATAATTACCGAATTTTGGCATTAAAACTAACTGTACTGGATAGAAGCACTCTGGACACACAACAATGTGCTTAGCTCTAGAAGGCTTCAAAGAAGCTTCAGATCTAACTTTTTTACTCAAAGCCAACAATTTAGTGAGATAGGACACACCTTTCAAATGAATACAGAGCCTTAGTTAAAGCAGTGTGCTTCTCAGTGTAAACACAGCTTACAGAGAGTTCCCAGAGCTCCCTCCTGCCAGCTGGCTGTCCCTCCAGGACCCTGGTGGAGAAATTCTGAATCTTGGCTGCCTTACATTTTCAGGACTGCTGTCTCCCCACGCCTCACACCCAACCCCACCCCAGTGCAGTTGGCCCGTTTCGGTGGTAGGGAGGCACCCAGAAGAGAGACTGTTTCCTGCACTAAGGATGCTAAGGACAGAGAAGAATGGAGAGGAAAACTTGCAGCAGTCCACAACGCTTTCTCCCTTAACAGAAAACCAGAGACACTGCATTCCCTAAGTGAATGTAACATTTATCTGGAGACATTCTGAAGACACTGCCATCTGCTGAACATGTCAGGGAGTAGAAGGACACATAATATAAACAATAGCCTGGCACCATCAGAGCTGGAGACTGCAGGCTTAGAGCCCTAGGTTGTGGGTTTATCTCTGGGCTTATTGTGCTTGGTGAGCTGGGACAAGCTACCAGCCTTTTATGAGCCTCAGTTTTCACATTTGTCAAATGAGAGGGTCGAATCTGGTTTCGAGTTCTCTTAGCTTTTTTCTGTGTCAGAGAAGCCAGGTCTCGAAGTCTGACCCAGACACTGGCAAGCCCTACCAGGGAAGACACAAATGAAACTTACTAGCTGTGTGACCTTCAGCAAGTTGCTGAACCTCTCTGTGCTTCAACTTCCTCATCTATAAGTTGGAGATAACAGTGCCATTTATCTCACAGAGTTGTCATGAAGCCAAATGCACGTATATAATATGTTATAATTATATATATTACATGTATAATATTATACATGATATAATTATATATATATAATATATATATAATGATTCCTGGGACAGAATATTGTGAAATTAAATAATTCAAACTTTTTTTTTGAGATGGAGTCTTTCTCTGTTGCCCAGGCTGGAGTGCAGTGGTACAATCTTGGCTCACTGCAACCTCTGTCTCTTGGGTTCAAGCAATTCTCTTGCCTCAGCCTCCCAAGTAGCTGGGACTACAGGTGTGTGCCACCACGCCTGGCTAATTTTTGTATTTTTAATAGAGATAGAGTTTCACCATGTTGGCCAGGCTCGTCTTGAACTCCTGGCCTCAGGTGATCCACCCACCTCAGTCTCCCAAAGTGCTGGGATTACAGGTGTGAGCCACCGCACCCGGCTAAATAATTCAAACTTAAAGCTGTTGGAACTTAAATTGTTCTGAGTCTTGAGAGGAATGTGACTATGCAGCCTGAGTCACATGGCATGCAGCTGCAACTTCTGTCTTTTTCCCCCTTGCAAATAATTGAGACAAAGTGGTACCAGAGTTAAAACCCCCTCAGATCATTGCCCCTCCTACAGAGTAATAAAGTCATCTTCCTTGGGATGCAGCAATCTGTAACCAATCAAATCACTCTAGCATATGCACTATCTTAATATGGAAAATGTTATAATCCTGCTAAAATTTTTCTGTCTCTCCCTGTGTAAGTGACACCTTAACTTCTCCACTTTGGAGTGTTGAACCCATTCATTTGGAGTTGAGGTCTCCTAGGTGGCTATCTGAACACTCAAATAAACTCTATATGTAATCATATTTTATACATCTTATTATTTAAGATTAGCAATATATATGTTAAGTATTATCCTTATTATTAGGCAATGTGAAGATACAAAAAACTGACACATGATTCCTGCCTTGAGAAGCTTACAATCCATTAGGAAGTCCTGCTTTGAAAAAAGAAAATACTAAGAAGTGAATTGTGTAATGTGGGTAACAAGTACTATGGGAATTAAAAGAAGGGTGAGGCTAGAGTGAACAATCAGGCTGACTTCCTGGGAGCAGGGCGCTGAAGGTGGTATTTGAAGGACAAAAGCAGATTTGGATAGAAAGATAATGTTTAAATCATGGTAAGCTAACAATCTACCATGTAGTTATGTTGTTATAACAACAACAACAAATTTCAGTGGCTTGACACAATAGTAGTTTATTTCTTCCTCTTGTCAATGGGCAGCAGGGTCAGTGGTGAGGTGGAGGTGGTGCTCTGCTCCTAGCAGTCATTCAGGGATCCAGGCTCTTCCCATATTGTGGCTCCACCATTTCCCAGGGCCTCAGAACCCCCTACTGCATGCTCTGCATGCCACCAGCAGATGGGAAAAGAGAGTGTGTAGAATGGTGCAGGACGTTTGAATGGGCCTAGCCTGGATTTGGAGCATATCACTTACCCTCGTTCCATGACCCCTTCTAATTGTGAGTGAGGCAAGGAAGAGTATGTCAGGCAGGGAAGAGTATGTCACCAAGAGGAAAAGGAAAGTGACATGGTGAACATGCAGCATTCCAGGCAAGGGTAAGAAATCCACCCCAGTACTTCTTTTCCCAGAAATGAACTTCTTAGCAATGAGCCTAATCCTCTCACTCTCAACCTCTTCCAAGAGCTAAGCAAATTGTCACTATCATTATCATAATTAGCATCATCAGCATCATTTATTTCATTTATTGAGTTGACATGTAACAAAATTTTGCTTTTTTTAATCATTATCTCAGTCTCCCCAAGGCAATAAGATTAGTCATCAGGATATGTCATTGACCCTGGTCATGGGACAGAGGTCCCATGTTTATGGCCAGTGACCTAGGTTTAAATGCCGGGCCTAAGACAGATTTATCCACTGGATTGCCCAAAGCCCTCTAGAGAAGAGGAGGTGACCTTTTCATTTTGTGTCCTTACTTTCTCCCTCTTGCTGCCTTGGGCAAGTCTCTGGGCAGGTTCCTCAGAGGGTTTATGGTGACAAAAGTACCACCGGAAATGAGTTCTTTCCTCCTCAAAAGAACTGTGGATGCCTAGCTGGCCCATCAGGACTTTGGATCCAAGACCTGCCCAGTTGAGCAGCTATCTTGAAGCTGCTGTTCCAGGAGGATGAAGTACTTCAGTCTGCTTGATGACACAGTCATCACCTTGGTGTGTCAGAACCAAGATCCTCTAGGAAGCACTCATCCTCCTTGCATCCTCCCTTCACCCTCCCTCTAAGCCATATCTTCCTGCCATTCCAGGAGCCTAAGGATCAGAGTCACTTCTTCAGGGAGGACATTCGTTCTGGTCCTTGTTGGCCTCCTCTTTCTCCCAGCCTCCAATGGCACCTGGGCCTGTGAACTATATGTTTGTTCCCAACTGGGACTTTGTCCCCCAGAGACATTTGGCAATAATATCTGAAGATATTTTGATTTGTCATCACTAGGGGTGGGGACATAACTAATGGCTGCTGCTAAATGTTCTACAGTATACAGGACAACTCCCCTCAAAGAATAATCTAGTCCAAAATGCTAATAGCGCCAAGACTGAGAAACCCTGAACTACAGGATAGAGTGTTCCCTGTGATCTACTCTCTTGAACTGTGCACAACTGTGGTTCCAGGGAAGCATTTAAGCCCTGCTTCTCTTCCCAGATATTCCTCCGCCCCAACATCTCAGAAAACAAGGCAACAAAATGGGAAAGGCCTTTAAAACCCTGGGCTAAGGCCAGCAAGTTGGGGAAACACCATTTTTGAAAATCTCTGAAGACAGAATATCTCATGCATCACTGGGATGAGGAAGGAGGGGGTCTGGTTTGTCTGAGGGTTGGCGTGGTGTAATGCATCCCAATAAATACGGACCATGGGGTCAGGTACACCCTAATTCAAACCTCACCTCTGCCACTTGTGGCCGCATGGCCTAAGCAAGTTTCTTAACCTCTTTGACTTTAACTTCCTTGCTATGAAATAAGGAGATTTTGCTATGAAACCTCATTTGCTGAGTTTTGATGAGGGTTGAGTGAGATGGCACAAGCGAAGAGGCCGGCACAGAGAAAATCCTCATCACACGCTAGCTCTTTCTGAGATTGAGAATTCAACAATGTTCAGAAGAATAGTTCAGTTGCATAGTCTATGCTGCCAACCTTGCTATTTCATAGGGTTAATGGATAATTCGGCTGCTGTAGGCTAGACGGGAAGATTAGGGCCACCCTAAGCAAGTGACTTCAGGTAGCTCTATGCTATTCTGGTAGAGCTGCAGTGAAAGGCTCGCTGTGCTCTGTGTCAGTCGCTGTGATGACGCTTTAAAGGGCTTGTTCACTGACAGGAATGGAATGAACCGCAGGTTGTCCATGGACACATTTCAGCTCCAGCTCAGCTCGCAAACGTGTTTCTAAAGGTTAGCAGAATATTCGCATCTTGGGAAATCAGCACTACGCTAATTGTGGAAGTAGCACTGGGCTAGGAGGCAGCCAAGCCTGGTCACTCATGTTACCAAGAAGAGCCTGCCCTCCCTTTCCCCAACCCATCTTGATTTCCAGGGCTTGAGGTTCCTTGGCTATGGAAAGCCTGGGGCTCCAGGAGAATCATGCCTCAGGGTGTCCCCCTTTGCACCCACTCACACAGCAGTCAGACCAGGTTCTTGCAATCATGGGCACAGTTTTGACTTGGCATGCCACTTGAGAAAGATTAGCAACATTCATGCCCACTGTTTCATAAGCTCTCCCTCTGGACTATTCCATAATGACAAAATGCAAACAAAGCTGAGAGCACATATATGTTCATTGCAGTGTTGTGTATGATAGCAAAGGATGGACCTCCCAGTGTCCATCCAGGGAGGATGGGTGTACAAATGATGGGGCACGTGTGTGACATACTGTCATGCTGTCTCTAAAGACCAATGGTAAATGTTTGGTATGGTGTTAGAAAGCGCTTGTGATACAATGCTTAACATAAAAGAGAGAGAGAGAATAGCATGTCAATATTTAAAATGTGTTTCTGTCAAAGTTTGCATAAGGTAAGAGCTGGATGACAACGTCTTACAGATTGTTTGGGTTCACACAGACTTTCTTTCCCAATATGTTCTTGCATGAGGGCAGTAGAAAAGGTCCAAAGAGGACTTAGTCTTGGCCCCAGAACAAGGGGTTCACCATCTCTGGGAGCTGCCAGGAGCAGCAATGTCAGTCCTGAAGGAGCTAAAGGGTATCTTTCTAAATCAGAGAAACCACATATACCATGAAGCCCAAAAGAGCTGAGTGTTGACCCAGAAAGTGGACGAGATTTCAGGAAGCAGGAGGTAGGGCAGAACTTGTGAGACAGTTCTTGGGGGAACAGACGGGACGGGGAGCTTCCTGAAAGACTCCAAATGCTCAGCTCCCTCCAAGTGGTCCTTCAAGGCATCTCCCAACTCGATTCCCTGTCGTTGGCATGGGCCATTTGGTTGTAAGACACAGAAACTGCTTCAAGCCATCTCAACAAAAAGAGCGCTTAGTAGATGGAACCTGGGGACTCCATGGAGCCCATCCACAGAAGGCATAGGAAACCCTCAAATAAAGACGGTCCCCCCCACCATCTCTGGGGCCACTGGGTCTCCACCTCTGCAGCTTGTCCACGTCTCCTTTTCTCTCCCACCACCGCTTGGTCTGTGTCCCCTCAAAAGGCCCATGTTCAGGGTTGCCACCCTGCCTTGACCTCAATCCTAAAAGACAATGGCTCATTCCCACATTTCTGCCTGCAGTTCCTGAGCCCTCCAAATCCAAGGAAAAGTAAGAATCTGATTGGCTCTAGTTGGGCCAACTGTAAGGGCAACCAAGACCCCTTTATTACCCAACACAAAGTCTGTGGCTGAGCAGGTAACTTTCTGCCCCTATTATCCACCCACCTTCAAAGACTTGGATAGATGATCTCCCCTTGCCCTCATGGTCACTTCCAGGGACTGCCTGGCCCCTCCAGTCTGACCCCTCTGCTGGATGCACTTCCCTTTCCAACAGTCTATATTTGCCTCAAGTCCGAAGCCCCTTGATCAAGTGCCGGCCTGAGCCTGCCCAGTTTGTTGCCAGGGACCCTTGTTGTCTGACGATCTTTGTCTCTGTTCTAAGGCTTCCTGATGGCCCTAGACATGCCCCGGGCGTATGATCCTTTCACACTCAACACAGAACACTCTCTTGACCAGGCGTCCAAGCAGTTCTCCAGCAGACTCTGGCTGGATGTCCCATAATTCCATTCACTTGGGCACTATTAACCTGGAGTCATAGATCCCACAGGTTAAGGGCTCAGTCCCACAAGACTGCCCCACTTCAGATGCCAGTCTCAAGTCATAGGTTGCCACCTATATTTCTGACTGACTGTCTGTAAGTTGCGGTTCCCACACCCCCCTCCTCAGGTTGTATTTGCTAGGACAGCTCACAGAACTCAAGACGGCACTCATACTGACCAGTTTGTGGGAAAGGATTTTACAAAAGATTACAGATGAGCAGCCAAGTAAACACACACAGGTGAGTTGTCTGGGAAGGGTGGGGAGCTTCCATGCCCTCTCCTGCATGCCACCCTCCAGGGACCTCAGATGTGTGGAAGCTCATCAAACACTGTTCAAGAGTTTTACCTTCTCAGAGGTCAGTAGGTGGGGCTGAGAGTCCCAAACTTCTACTCACTAAGTCTTTCCCATGACTGACCACATGCTGAGCCTAGCTAGGGCCCCCACACGGTCACCTCCTCAGCAGGGGTTATCAAAGGGACTCATTATGAGATGATCACTTGGGAAATTCTAAGGGTTTTAGGAGTTCTGTGACACCAACCAGGAACAAGGACCAAACATACTGTGTTTCATATTATACTATCACCCTCAATGAGAGCCTGGGGTGCCTGGGGGCAGAACTCCTGCCATGCAGCACCTGGAAGATGCCCCTGGATGGTCAGCTGATTGTCACCATGGGATCTGGCTGGGTGCGCAGCCGGCAAACCCTGCGGCCTCTGGGCAGTGTGCGTGGCTGCTCTGCAGAAGGGGCCTGGGTTAAAGAGCAGACGTCATGAGGCTCTGCCGGCTGCGGGTGCAGGAGGCTCGTGTGGGAGTGGAAGTGCCTGGTGCCCAGGGACAAAGTCCTGTAATAAATTACGTGGGCCCAGAGTGCTCCCAGTCATTTCCTCTTGGGGCCCTACCTCCTCTTCCTTTGTCCCTTACTCCCTGACACACCCAGAGTGCCAGCACTGCCTCCTTTCCCGGCTCTTTCACGGTGCCTGGGGTGGAGGGGAAGGGGAGTCAGCCAGACCCCCATCCTGACAAGGTAAGGGGGTGCCGGGGGCATGTTCTGCCAGTGGGGAGGAGGAAGTCACCTCTCCGAAGAGGGTCAGCGGGGCAGGAGGCAGGTCCCCTGGAAATAAGGTGTAACAGGTCTGAGGGATAGAGAGTGGAGAAGCCCTTCAGGTGCCTGGAAACCAGAAACCACAGCAGGGGACTCGGTCCATTGGGCTGAAGGGCGATCCCAGGGGCCGAGGAGGAGGACAGGAAGAGGCTGTCTAGCCCTCTGCTGTGGAAGGGCGGACTCCCTGGCGGAAGGGAATGGCAGGTACCAGGGCTGCCCCCACCCTGAAGCCTCCTCACAGCTGGAGGGCCTCACTGTGGAATCATGGGACATCATGGATAGCCTGGGTCCCACGATGAGCCCCTGCCAGATGTCAGCTGTGCCACATGTGGCATCCCTCTCCGTCCTCACAACACAGTAGTGGAATTGCCTCCATTTTACGGACACAGAGACTGAGGCCCTTGGAAGTGAAAGTGCCCACAGGAAGAAGCAGAGCCAGATTCGACTCCAAAGCCCAGGCTGATCCGCCTTACCTGTGTACCTGGGGCAATTGACTTTTGTCCCCGCTGGAAGGCCAGGCCACTGGGGTTAGGCAGAACAGGCCTGGGGTGGGTAGTGGCTGGTGGGGGAAGAGGTGGCTGAGGAGAGGGACAGCGCTGGGGCTCAGGGGAGCAGTCCCCCTGGAGCTGTCCGTGTGGTGTGCGTCCCATCCCCATTTCACAAAGGACAAAACTTGAGACGCAGGGATCGTGAGAGCTGGCCCAGGTCAGACAGCTGAGAGGTATGGGGCCCCCAAATTCCCCATGACGAGGCCTCTCCTTCAGGCTCCACTTTGTAACTCTGGACTTGAATTTTGCTCTAATTTACCAGACCCTGAACTCTGTTTATTAGGATTTTAGTTCAGAGATTCGCACACACCCTGAATGAATTATTGTTAGGAACGACTTAGCTCATCAGCCCTTTGGGCAGGAAGCCCACCCCATCTCCCTGGACCTGTTGGGGGCCCTGCGTCTGTCCCTGAAATCTGCCTCTAAGAGAATACTCCCCAGCCATCTGTCTTGGGGCCTGTTGCAACCACAACTCTTAGCACGGGGCTCTGTGGAGAGGCGATACCGCAGGGATGACCTATGTGCATTGATATTACCTCCTGTTTTACATACGTCAAAAGACAAAATTAAAACAAATTTAGCTTAAAGATCTTAAATGGCTTTTATGTGCAATTCTAGAATTGGACAACACCCCAATTCTGTAGAATACAATGGATGTTCTGATGAGCCGACCAGAGGAGTTTGGCTTCATAGACAGAACAGAAAACAAAAAGTGGATTAGTCATTTCAAAGTTATTTTCCTCGGAAAGGCCAGAGCAAAGGGAACTTCCTTATCATGCCAGCTGAAACAGGCCCCTCTGGGGCTTCAGCTATTATCTCTCTTCTGATTCTTGGAAGGTCAGATAATCTTAGCTTCGGCTTGGTGGCGTGGAGCTTCAGCATGAGTGACTCTATTTTGGTCTGGTCTGTTGGCCTCGTATGGGAGCTCAGCCCAAACCAGTGGCCCCCATACATTTTACTTAACACATGTATTTAAATGGTGCTTGTGTTCCCATTCTTGGTCCACATAACAAGCTATTCAGGGAGGAAGAGCCAGAATCCTAGCACATTTTTCACAGAAAAAGACATTGAGATCAAGAAGGGTAAAGGAGGCTGGGCATGGTGGTAGCTCATGCCTGTAATCCCAGCACTTTGGGAGGCTGAGGCGGGAGGATTGCTTGAATCCACAACATGGGGAGACTCCATCTCTACAGAAGAAGAGGAAGAAGAAGAAGAAATAGGAGGAGGAGGAGGAGGAAAAGGAGGAGGAGGAGGAGGGAGAGGAAGGAGAAGGAAGGACTTGACCAAGGCCACTGGGCTATGAGCTCTTCGAGAGCCTGGGCTGGGTTTCCTTGGGATTTTTCCCACTCCTGCGCATTCCCAGGCCTCAGCAGAGAATAGACACTTGGCACATGCTGAATGAGTGAATGGAGTAGCTAGCCGCACAAGACAAGCTCGGAATGAAGTCAAGTTTTCAAATCCAGTGTCTAGACTCTGTTGTCTGCCTTTCCAGCACTGTGTTGTGTGCTCCTTCACTGCCAGCTGGGGAGGTGAGGCTGCAAAGGAAAAGTGACCCACGTACACCAGAGGCACAGGCATCCGGCATTGAGTGGTCAGAGGAGGAGGTCCTGGGGCCGATGACAGGTGGGGGTAGGAAGGGATGCAGCAGGCTGTGAGAGGAGGTTGCCTTGATGATGAGGGTGGGGAACAGGGGATGTTCCAGGTGGAGGAAGTGGCATCTGCAAAGACGGAGAGCAAAGGAAGTACCAGTAAGGCTTGGCCACTGTTGGCACCTGGCGGGATGAAATACAGTGGAAGGGAGTGGTAAGAGATGCTCCAGAACTTTCCATGATGATAGAAATGTTCTCTTCTGCATTGTCCAAAACAGTAGCCATTAGCCACTTGATGTGTGGCTAGTGCAACTTAGAGTCTGAATTTTTTTTTTTTTTTTTTTAGACAGAGTTTTGCTCTTGTTGCCCAGACTAGAGTGCAATGATCTCAGCTCACTGCAACCTCCACCCCCCAGGTTCAAGCTATTCTCCTGCCTCTGCCTCCCGAGTAGCCAGGATTACAGGCATGCACCACCATACCTGGCTAATTTTTGTATTTTAGTAGAGATGGGGTTTCTCCATGTTGGTCACGCTGGTCTCGAACTCCCAACCTCAAGTGATCCGCTCGCCTTGGCCTCACAAAGTTCTGGGATTACCGGCATGAGCCACCACGCCCCGCCCAAGGGTCTGAATTTTTAATTAAACTAATTTAAAGTTAAATAGCCACATGTGGGTAGTGGCTACTATACTGGACAGTGCCCTAGAGGGTCTTGCTCATCAGGCTGAGAGAGAGGTGAAGTGGAATAAGCAGACACTTTGGAGCCAAACATTTGCAGATTCAAACTTTGACTCAGTCACCTACCGAAAGTGGGACCCTAAGCCTCAATTTCCTCATCTGTCAAATGGAATAGCATCACTTACCTTGAAGGGTTGTTTTACAGCTCATAATAATGAGCAGGTACTGGAAAACGTTTAGCACAGTGCCTGTCTGAGCCCGTACTCTGTTCTGGGGGCTGGAGACAGAGTACTGAGGGTATGAAAAGGAGCCACAGTGCAGTGGTTCATGCACAAGTATATGTATCTATCAATTTCTCTTTCATCCATCGCCTGCCTTATTCAAATACTAAACATAACAGAGTGATATGAGGCAGCTTACAGTATACCTGTAATACAATGGAATCAAAAATAAGTGAGAAGCTGGGATGTAGGGGGCATTAAGGTAGGAAAATACACTGCAGCTGGGAAAAGGTTAATAAACAAAATGCGCATCAGAAAATCCCATATATTTGCTAGGCATAGACAGGAAATATGTTCTGAGCTTCCAGATAGTCATGCACAAGCAAAGCTATACAGTAAAGCTTACTAATGTTCTCAGGTTAGGAACAAGCCAGTTTCAAATGGAAGACCAGCTTTCCTGATGCAATGTCATGCAGGGGATAAAAAGGGAGAAAATGACATTGGCAGTAACAGTAAATTCAGGAGGGTTTCTCAGGAGCTATTTGTAGAAAAGGAAGGAAGATTTCTCAAGGACTATCTCTACATGAAGGAGGGTACCTCCCTGGCTATCTCTACATGAAGGGGCTTCTCAAAGACTATCATAAAAAGGAATAAGGACTTCCTCCAGGGCTATTTCTTTTTCTTAAAAAAAAATCAATAGTTTTAAGGTACAGGTGTTTTTTGGTGACATGGATAAGTTCTTTAGCGGTGATTTGTGAGATTTTGGTGCACCGGCCACCATAGCAGTGTACACTGCACCCAATAAGTAGTCTTTCTTTCCTTTTTTTTTTTTTTTTTTGAGACAGGGTTTTGCTTTTGTTGCCCAGGCTAGAGTGCAGTGGTGCGATCTCGGCTCACGGCAACCTCCACCTCCAAGGTTCAAGCGATTCTCCTGCCTCAGCCTCCCAAGTAGCTGGGATTACAGGCATGTGCTACCAGGCCTGGCTAATTTTTGTATTTTCAGGAAAGGCAGGGTTTCACCATGTTGGTCAGGGTGCTATCAAACTTCTGACCTGCAGTATCTGTCTGCCTTGGCCTCCCAAAGTGTTGGGATTACAGGCGTGAGCCACCACACCCAGCCCAATATGTATTTTTTTATTGCTCACCCCGCTCCAGCCTTCCCCCACAAGTCCCCAAAAGTCCATTGTACCATTCTTATGCCTTTGCAGCCTCACAGCTTATCTTCCACTTATAAGTGAGAATATATGATATTTGGTTTTCATTCCTGAGTTACTTCACTTAGAATAATGGCCTCCAGATCCATCCAAGTAGCTGCCCAAGACATTCTTTCTTTCCTTTTTTATGGCTGAGTAGTATTCCGTAGTGTATGTGTACCACATTTTCTTTATCCACTCCTGGGTTGATGGTTGGTTCCATATCTTTGCAATTGTGAATTGTGCTGTTATAAACATGCATGTACAAGTGTCTTTTTCTTTTTCTTTCTTTTTTTGAGACAGAGTCTTGCTCTGTTGCTCAGGCTGGAGTGCAATGGCACAATCTCAGCTCACTGCAACTTCCACCTCCCAGGTTCAAGCAATTCTCCTGCCTCAGCCTCCCGAGTAGCTGGGATTATAGGCATGCTCTACCACACCCAGCTAATTTTTGTATCTTTAGTAAAGACAGGGTTTCATCATGTTGGTCAGGATGGTCTCAACTCCTGACCTCATGTGATCACCCACCTCGGCCTCCCAAAGTGCTGAGCCACCACCGTGCCCAGCCACAAGTGTCTTTTTCATATAATGACTTCTTTTCCTTTGAGTAGATATCCAGTAGAGGGATTGCTGGATCAAATGGTAGATCTACTCTTAGTTCTTTAAGGAATATCCCTACTGTTTTCCATAGTGGTTGTGCTAGTCTACCTTCCCACCAGTGGTGTAAAAGTGTTCCTCAAGGGCTGTTTCTAGAATGAAGGGGGCATCCCAGGAGCTTTTGCTCTATCTGGTGAAGTGGGGCTTCTCAAGGGATGTCTCTAGAATAAAGCAGGATTTCTCAAGGACCATCCTACAAATGAATGAGGGCTTTTGAAAGGCTATCTCTACAGTAGAGGAAAGTTTCTCAGGGAACTTGAGGGAGAGTTTTTGAAAGGGCACTTACACAGTGAATAGGGGCTTCTGCAGAGCTATGTCTACACGAAGAAGGGTGTTTCAATGGCCATCTCTATAATGAAGAATAATTTCTCACGGGTTATCTCAATATAGGAAAGAGGGTTTCTCACAGGCTATCTCAACAGTTTAGGAAGTTTTCTCAGGTGCTAGCTCTAAAATGAAGGAGGGCTTTCACAGGTCATATCTATAATGTGGGGTATGTATCTCTACTGTGAGTGACATCATCTCCTGGGCCGTCTCCACGGTGAAGGGGCCTTTTTCTGGGCCATCTCCATGGTGAAGGAGGCTTCTCTGTGGCCGCCTCCATGGTGAAGGGGGCTTCATTTTTTTTTTTTTTTTTTGGCCAAAACCCTAGTTTATTTCAGCATCAGCAGTATCTCAGCCATCAAAAAAATAAACTCTACCAAGGGTGAGGGGAAGTCTCTACAGCAACGCTAAGGGTTCGCCAGGCGGTGAACATCAGGGGTGCATGGTGGGCACCACCCAGGCAGTAAGTTAGGAAGCAGCAGGGCTGGTGTCGGGTGTGGGCCAGGCTTCACTTCTGGGCAGGCATGAGGTCGTCGATGGGTTGGCCGTGTTCCAGCCGCTGCTCCATCTCCATGAGCAGCTTCACTCCGTCCACCACCATCTGCACCAGCTCCACCTTCGAGAAGCCCGGGCGGTCGCCGCTGGAGACGTTGAAAACCCCGCCCACCGCAGCCGTGTCCACACCGCCTGTGCCTCGCTTCTGAAGTCGCAGCCGCTTAAGCACCTCCGAGAATTTCTCGTGCTTGCCCAGGTGGGGCAGCTTGATGTGCACACCTGCCTGCAGCCCTGTGCCCAAGTTGGATGGGCAGGTGGGGATGTATCCCAGGTGAGGGGTCCACATGAACTCACAGTTTTTAGACTTGAAGAGAGTTTCAATCTGGGTGAGGCCGGTGCAGAATCGGGTGAACACTTCCTTCATGTTGCCCCCCTTCTGCATGGAGATGACCCGAAGGTGGTCCTCCTCGTTGACCCACACCAGGAAGGTCTTATTGTCATTATGCCAGATGCCACGGGCGTCCAGCCAGTCGCGGACCATGCCCGAGGCCAGCAGCAGGGGCGACAAGGGTTTGTCAAAGAGGAAGTGGTCGTCGATGAGCTGCTGCTGCTCCGCCTCTGTCATGCTCTTGAGCACGTAGTATCGGCCCGCCAGGTCGCCGTCCAGGCTGGACAGGGCTTCCACCGCGAGCTTCTCGACGGGCGCGTCGCTCCCGGTGCGCACCTGCGAGCTCAGCATATAGCAGCACGTAGTTGGGGTCCAGGTCGTGGCCGCCCTGCAGGTTGTAGGAGTTGAGGTTGGTCTTGCGCTCATCGCTGGGCTTGTACCCGCCGTGCCGGTCCTCGACAATGGGGTCGAAGAGATCCTTGAACACTTCGTAGGACTCCTCGTCACCCGCCATGCAGCCCACGGTCATGATGTATGGGTGGCCCGGGTTGTCCACGCCTGTCTGGATGATGTCGTCCAGCTTGAAGCCGCTCGCGTGCTCTTGGGGCGCAGCTCCGCGTACAGCTCAGGGTCAGCACCTTGGCCATGTGGTTATTGTGGCTGCTCAGGTCAGGGAACTTGTCCTCGGCCGGGAAGCCCAGCTCCAGTGTGTTGTGGCTGTTGGAGAACTGCATAGCTGCTGTGGGCGGGCGTCCGGCGGGGGTGGGGGCGGGGGCGCTCAGTCGGTGGGCAGCTCCTGGCGCGGCGCAGGCAAACAGCGGTGAAGGGGGCTTCTTCAGGGCAGTCTCCACAGTGAGGGGGCTTCTCCTGGGCTGTCCCTACAGTGAATGTCATTTTTTTTTTTTTTGAAATGGAGTTTCCTTCTGTCGTCGGGCTGGAGTGCAGCGGTGCAATCTCTGCTCACTCCAACCCCTGCCTCCCAGGTTCAAGCGATTCTCCTGCCTCAGCCTCCAGAGTAGCTAAGACTACAGAAGCGCCACCACGCTCAGCTAATTTTTATATTTTTAGTAGAGACGAGGTTTCACCATGTTAGCCGGGATGGTCTCGATCTCTTGACCTTGTGATCTGCCCACCTCAGCCTCCCAAAGTGCTGGGATTACAGGCGTGAGCCACCGCGCCCGGCCTGAATGTCATCGTCTTGATGCTGTCTCCACAGTGAAAGAGGCTGTCTCTCCTGTGCTGTCTCCAGGCAGGCAGGCAGCATTGCATTAAAGTGCAGCTTAGGATGAACTGTCCTCTGAATAAGTGTAAACGAAGCTTTTTAATGCAAGGCAATGAATGTCATTATCGAGTGCTGTACAGGGTCAGCTGGTAGCAGAGGAAGTCAATTTAGTTCTGATTGAGGGGAACAGCATCAAGGAGTCTGAAGGAAGCAGTTGAGCCAGGTCTAAAACTGTAGGCTGGACTAGAAGCTAAATGGGCCAACACTCACCCATACCTACACGGGAGCCATAGGACACCTGAACCCACTTGTATGTGTCAGGTGTGTGTACGTGCTGGAGATGGATAAACTTGGTCAAATTTGCTCATCCTGTGATGTTGCAGAGGATAGACAGGGTCTTTGCCAAATCCCCAGCTCCACATTTCCCCTCTGCAGGGGGAGCAGAGCCCTTCTGGGAGGAGAGATTCTCCTGGAGGGGTTCTTCCCCCAGGCACCCTGCCTTCTCTGGCTTCCCCAGGAGGGGCTGCACCAGGCTGTCCAGGAGGAGACTCTCCTCCCCGGGGCTGCCTTGCCATCGCCGACTGCCTCCTGGGGAAGCCGGGTTTCTCTAGCCACATTGTTGCGTGTTGTAGGATTTTGGGCAGTGGGGTGGCTAGGCCCTGTGCCCACTGGGAGAGGACAGGATGGAGGACTATGGCTTCACATTCTTACTCTGGGCTTGCTTGGGCAGAAGAGGAGGGAGCCCTCATGGTGATCCAAGAGCACTATTGCGTCTCTAGGCCAGAGTACATCTCTCAGGCACACATACCTCTGGCGCTGTCAGTCATGTGGTATTCATGGGAAGGGCATCTTGTGGACATCACCCTGAACGCTGAGCTGTCCTGTGGGTGTTAGACTCCCATCCCAAAGAGGGGCATGCCGTTCTCTATAGGGAGCCCCAGGCTGTGGAGACAGGCTGGAGGAGGGCAATGGAGGGAACCTGAAATCTTGACTTGGGACTCTTTTTCTCTAGCATGCACTGACAACCCCAGAACCACTGAGAGTGGGGCTGCCGCCTCCTTCAGCTCCTCCTGTTCCTCCCTGACACCTGTGTGGGCCCTTTCTGTTGGGCCCTCCCATGGCTGGCTCCCCACTGAGCTTGGCAGCGGAACTGTGCAGATGGTCATCACTGTCTCGGCAGGGATGAAAGCTCAGGTATCCCAGACAACCCCTGTCGACAGTAAAATCAATGACAAATACAATCTATGGATATGGAAAAGCCAGACACGACAGAAAGGAGCCATGTGTGAAGTAAAAGTCTCTTCCCTCCTTCCACTCTCCACCCCAATAAATTACAGTTAACAGTTTAATATAGTTACCTCCCCAAAGTATTTATCTCCTTTCTCTTTCTCTGTATATGCATGTATGTATCTCCTGTATTTTTATTTTTGATTATAATTTTTTAGTGATGGAGTCTTGCTTTGTCACCCAGGCTGGAGTGCAGTGGTGCAATCATAGCTCACTGCAGCCTTGGACTCCCAGGTTCAAGTGATCCTCCCACCTCGGCCTCTCAAGTAGCTGGGACTACAGGTCAGCACCAATGCCCAAGTAGTATCTCCTATATTGTTAAACAAAAATAACACGATACTATAAAACACAGGCTGTTTTTATTACATACTCATATATCAACACATGTATTCAATTGAATCATTTGAAACTGCCAATTTGTGGCCTTCTTCACCTAGAAAAGTGACACTTTCATATACTTCAACCTAACTACGCTTTTTAAAAAGCTGTGTGGTATTCTACCCAAAGGGTGAACCGGAATGCAGCAGACCTCTGTTGCTGGACAGTTGGTGGTTTGTTGAGTTTTTGTTCATTTCCTTTTCTTGCTATTACCATCAGTGTCTGCACCTCTACCTTGATGAGCTTTTACAGGTATATTTGCAGGGTATGTTGCTAATAGTGTGATTGCATGGACAAAAGGTGTTTACATTTTTGATAGACGTTATCAAATTGTCTTCCACAAATGGTGGCACCAGTTTACCCTCTACCACAGTGCACGGGCAGGCAGGGTCATCTCCGAGGCCACATAGAGCAACGGGCCTTCTGGGTGGGCCCACATGCTGCCCAGGGCCCCCTCCTTCCTCCGGCTCCCATCCTGGGTGAGCAGCCACATGCTGGGATGGGATCAGACCCTTCAATTGGGGGACATTGGGAAGTTACCTAGCCTCGAGTGGCCTCAACTCTCTAAGGGACAAGTTGGGGAAAATGAAATAACTTGGGTGCAGCACCACCCTGCAGCACAGAACAAGGCCCTGCCAGCAGCTTCCCTTTCCTCTCCTCTGCCCCTGCCCAGGACTTTGTCTGGCCTGGTGGTTGGGAGCACAGGCTCTGCCACAGCCCTGTCACCCCTAATGCCAAGGCTCAGTTTTTCCAAATATGGATGAGTATGGGAAATAATCATATGTGCCTCACAGGATTATTGTGCAATGAAAGGGTCACTGTGCGTGGAGCTCTTGGCCCAGTAAACGCCCAGTAAGTGCTGCTCTTGTAATGATATCAGGGCAACTCAGCCTGTGAATTCTTGGACCCTGGCAGGCCCTATCCCCAAGGCTGACCATTTATAGTGACCTTTCTGGGGCCCAACTGGGGCCCACTGACCAGCCCTGACTAGCCCCGAATTTGGGGTGTTCAGCCCAGATCTAGACTCTAGTGACTTTGCCTCCTCTGGGAGGCGGCCCTTTCAACCTGTGTTCTCCTTGAATGATGGCTTCCATCCCAGGGAAGCCAGCCAGCTGGGGACACAGGATAACTTCCAAGTCTTACTTATCCCTCACTCAGCCCCAGATGCCCTTTCTGCCCAAAGAACACTCCCCTGAAACACCAGAACGGTCATCCCCATTCTGGTTCCTGAGATTAGGCAGGACACTGATCCCCACAGGCTCAGCCACAGTGACCTGCCTCAGGGCTTGACAAAGGGAACTGGACTAAGAAGTCATCCTATTCCCAAGGAGCAGAAACTTTCAAGCACACCAGTGCTTCTCGTAAGGGGCAATGCTTCCCCTGCTTTCCTGGGCAGGGCCATCCATCCATCCATCCATCCAGCCATCCATCCATCCCTCCACCCATCTACTTATTCATCCACCCATCCATCCACCAATCCATTCATCTATTTATTCATTCACCTATTCATCCACCAATCTATCCACCCATTCACTTACCCAGTCCAACCACTAGTCCATCCACCATCCATCCATCCCCTCACCCACCTATTAATCCACTAGTTCATTCATCCATCCATCTACCAATCTATCCATCAGTCCATCAGTGGATCCATCCATCCACTTATCCATCCATCCAGCTACCCAACCATCCACCTATTTATCCACTAATCCATCCATCTATTCATCCATACACCTATCCATCCACCAACCCATCCATTCATTTACCTATCCACCTGTCCATCAGCCCACCTTTCCATCTACCCACTCATCAATCCACTCATCCATTGGCCCATTCATCTGTCCACTCATCCATCCATTTACTCAGCAAGCATGTCCTGAGCCCTGACTAGTATGAGTAAGGCACTTTCCAGCTCTCACATTTCTCACAGGTATGGGACAGACACAAAATGTGACACGTAAAAACAGGGATAAATGCTGAGGTCAAAAATTGCAGCCTCTGCATGTGAGGATGTCTGTTCCTGTGTATGTGTGTACACACATACATGTATGCTTACACATGTGCATGTGTCTGTGTTCCAAATTCATATCAGATCCAGTACAGAGACACTGAGGTAAAAGAGAACATGGGGTGTTTCAGGAACTACATGATATTCAGTGCACCCTGCGGGGAAAAGGTGAGATACAAAGCAAGCTGAAAAGGTGGGCAGGCTATGATGCTGAAGATCCTTGAATGTCATAAAGATATGGCACATCCTTAGCTGTTGGAGGCATGACATGGCCAATTTTTGCATCTCCTAAAGATCACCTGATTGGCAAGATGGAAGATGATTTTTCTGAGAGTCCAGAAGCAGCAAGGCGACTTGGGATGCTTCCATCCTCCCAAGTGAAGGATGGCAGGAGACTAAAGGATGGCAGGAAGGGAAGTGCCTCAAGTTTGTTTGTTTGTTTGTTTTGAGATGGAGTCTTGCTCTGTTGCCAGGCTGGAGTGCAGTGGTGCAATCTCAGCTCACTGCAACCTCCACCTCCCGGGTTCAAGTGATTCTCCTGCCTCAGCCTCCCAAGTAGCTGGGACTACAGGTGAGTGCCACCATGCCCAGCTAGTTTTTGTATTTTTAGTAGAGACGGGGTTTCACCATGTTGGCCAGGATGGTCTCCATCTCCTGACCTCGTGATCTACCCACTTTGGCCTCCCAAAGTTCTGGGATTACAGGCTGCACCTGGCCAAGATTTTTCTTCCTTTTAATGTCTTTATCTCATTTTGGTATTAGAGTAATGCTAGCCTCATAGAATGAGTTAAAAAGTGTTTCCTCTACTTCTGTTTCCTGGAAGATATTATGGAGAATTAGTATCATTTCTTCCTTAAACATTTGGTAGAATTACCAGTGAAACCATCCACGCCTGGTGCTTCTGTTTTTGAAAGGTTGCCAATAATTGATTCAACTTCTCTAATAGACATAGGATTTTCAGATTATCTATTTCTCTTTGTATGAATTTTGATAGTTTTTGTTTTTCAAGGAATTTCTCCATTTTATCTAAGTTACCAAATGTGTTGTTCATAATATGTCTTTACTATCCTTTTAATGTCCATGGGATCAGAGTGATGTCCCCTCTTTCATTTCCAGTGTTAGTAATTTGTGTCTTCTCTTTGCTTTTCTTGATTAGCCTGAGAGAAGTTTATCAATTTTACTGATGTTTTCAAAGAACCAGCTTTTGGTTTCATTGATGTTTCTCTTTTTATTTCCTGTTTTCCATGTAACTTATTTCTGTTCTAATTTTTATTTTTGATGTTCTTCTTCTTACTTTAGGATGACATTGTTCTTTTTCTCTAGTTTCCTAAGGTGGAAGCTTAGATTATTGATTTTGGATTTTTCTTCTATGCATTCAACACTATAAATTTCCCTTAAGTACTTCTTTCATTGGATTCCACAAATTTTGATGTAATATTTTAATTTTCATTTATTTTAAAATTTTTCTTGGGACTTACCTGACCCATGTGTTATTTAGTAACATGTTTCCTAATCTCTAAATATTTTGGGCTTCTCTAGTTATCTTTCTGTTATTGATTTCTAGTTTAATTCCATTGTGGTCTGAGAATATACTTTGCATGTATTTTGACACTCTGTTGTCATGTGCATACATTTTAATAATTGACATGTCTTCTTTGATAATTTATCCCTTTAACATTATGTAATATTTCTCTTTTTCCTCATAATCTTCCTTTCCCTGAAGTCTGCTCTAAAACTAGCACAGCTATTCCAACTCTCTTTTCTTTTCCTGTCTTTCTTTCTTTCCCTCCTTCCTTCCTTCCTTCTTTCTTTTCCAGAACACTAATGTATCTAGCTCTATTTTGATTAGTATTAGCCACCTAATAAGAACCCAACCCTTTATTTCAACCCTTCCTACAACCCTTTACTTTTAATTTATCTGTGTCTTTAAAAAATAATTTCAACTTCTGTTTTTATTAGGGAGTACACCTGCAGGTTTGTTACATGAATATATTGTGTGACGCTGAGGGAGAAATAATCCTGTCACCCAGGTAGTGAGCATGGTACCCAATAGGTAGTCTTCATATTTAACATGGGTTTCTTGTGGACAGCATATAATTGGGAGCCTCGAGTTTTAAAAGACAAAATCTCCAGGTCCTAGGGATTATTTGGATGTGAAGAATAGGAGACTCCAAGTGTCTTTTAGCAATGCTAGCTCCATTTGCTGAGATAAAGAATGCAGGGGCAGGAGCAGGTTTGGGGACAGAGGAGATGAGGTGTTATGGTCACATTGAGTTTGATGTGCCCATGCCACATCTGAGGGACGTGTCGAGGGAAAGGGGCCTTGGTGTGTCTGGAGTTCAGGGTAGCGATGCGGGTTGGAGACACTAATTTGGGACTCAGCAGGGCTATGATCCCGGTGGCCCTGAGAGAGTGGGCACACACAAGGGGAGTGTGCAGGCTGAAAGAGAATAGAACAAGGGCTGGCAGATCAGTGGGAATTATTTGATTCCAACAACCAAATCCAAATGGCTTACCCCATATAATCAAACTGCAAAAAGGCAGAGACAGGATTTTTGTCTTTTGTCTCCTTCCTTCCACATCTGCCAATTTTATTCTCTCAAATCAGCGATTTTTAAGAAGCTAGGACCATAGCTCCTGGTATTTCTGGAATCAAATTTCATAATTTCGGCATTAGAGAGGAAAACCCACCCTCAGCTCCCATTCAGAATGTCCCAGAAAAAGCTGTGATTGGCTCTGGCTTGGATCACATGGCCGCTTGGGTTCCCAGGATTCACGAGATTCTCATCAGCAACACGATTTGAACCAGGGGAGGAGATGCTCCCCAAAAGGATATAGGAGGAAGGCATACCAGGCAGACAAAAATCACCAGCCTCTCCCTTGGACACCAAGAGGTCAAGGTGAGTGAAAGGGCTAGACACGGTGGCTCAAGCCTGTAATCCCAGCACTTTAGGAGGATGAGGTAGGCAGATCACTTGAGGCCAGGAGTTTAAGACCAGCCTGGCTAACATGGAGAAACCCCATCTCTACTAAAAATACAAAAATTAGCCGGGCATGGTGGCACATTCCTGTAGTCCCAGCTACAAGAGGCAGAGGTTGCAGTGGGCCAGGATCGCCCAACTGAACTCCAGCCTGGCAACAGAGTGAGACTCTGTCTCCAAAAAAAAAAAAAAAAGAATAAGAAGCTCTGGGAGGGGATTGAGTTGTGCCCCAGAGGCAGAGGGAAAGGCAGTGCAGCCCTGTAAGAGCAAAGGGAGATGGTCGGGAATGCATGAAAGGTGAGAAGGTGGAGGCAGTGTTATGGGGTGGCTCCTTCCGGCAACTTGGCAGTGGCGCAAACACAAGGAGGGGGAGGGTACTCAAGCTGGACAGGGACGGTGAGGTCAAGAAAATTCATTTTAAGAT
Organism: Cacajao melanocephalus; assembly: GCA_963573385.1. NCBI lineage: Eukaryota > Metazoa > Chordata > Mammalia > Primates > Pitheciidae > Cacajao > Cacajao melanocephalus. Next base: position 114,965 of record CAUYLG010003712.1, read on the forward strand.
AGACAAGACCTGAGCTTATCCCTATTCAGAGGGCAAAGGACCAGGAGAGTGGGAGAGGACGAAGATGTGAGGGGAGGAAAATTGTATTAGTCACTCATTGCTGCATAACAAGTTATCCCAAACTTTAATGGCTTAGAATAACAAGCATTGACTATCTCACACAGGTTCTGGGGGTCAGAAATCTAGGAGCAGCTTATCTGGGTGGTTCTGGCCCAGGGACCCTCATAGGGTTTGTAGTAGCTATTTGGGTTGTCATAACCAAATACCACAGACTGAGGATGGGGTGGCAGTGGGGCTTAAATGATGGAAATGTATATTCTCCACTGTTCTGGGGGCTGGAAATACAAAATCAAGGTGTCCGCAGGGTTGGGTTCTTCCAAGCATCTCTCCTTGGCTTGCAGATGTGGGCACGGCCATCTGTCCTCTTGCTGCCTCTTCACCCCGTCTTCCCCGTGCATGCTTGCATCCTAATCTGTTGCTGACTTTAAAGTTGTAGTCAGAACGTTGGCTGAACTGTGGTGATCTGAAGCCACAACTGGGGCTGGAGGGTTCCTTGCAAGATCGCACAGCTGTTGACTGGGGCCCTCAGTTCGCACAATACAGGCCTCTCCTTAGGGCTCTTTGAGCATCCTCACAACCTCCAGGCTCCCCAGGCCAAGTGATCTTAGACAGAAAGCAAGCAGGAAACCACAGAGACTTTGCAAACTAATCTCAGGCTGTACTCCATTCTTCTACCTTATTCTATTTGACAAAAGCAGATCACTAAGGCCACACTCCAGGTGGGGTGAATTCGTCTCTGTCTTGTGAACAGAGATGTGCCAAAGAATTTGGAGACGTATATTAAACCACTATGCAATGGATAAAGCAAGGGCCCTAAAAGTGGAGGCTGGAGAAGGCAGGGCTGGAAGGATTCGTGTGGGCTGTCAAGGCTCCCTGTCCCTGGGCAGTCATCCAAGTGTGCAGAGGTACAGAGGAGTCGAGGAGTGGCCGCGCTGGAAGCTGAGTGTGGTTTCCGTCTTGTTCCAGTGAAACAGGTCAAGGCATTCTGCAGAGTGAGTGATGGAAAGGAGCTTTGAAATAGGGAGTTTGGCAGAAACAGCTGACTGGGGCCTAAAGAAGGACCCCTGGACATTGCTGAAGGCCTGCTGGAGGTGAAAGCCGTGAGACCACCCTGCCGCTGTCTATAAGGGGTGGAATGCGTCCCCAGGCCTGCTCAGCTCCAAGTCTGGGACTGTGCAAGGCGAGATCGAGAGTCAGTTCAGGGGAAATCACAGTATTCGCAGGAGGGCGATGGACCACAGGGGCCCACAACGTGCGTGCTTCCTTCTGGTTCAAGTTGGCTTTTGGGAAACAAAGTGTGCTTCTTGTATTTTCTTCTCTTTGGGCCTTTTATTATTTTTAATTGACACATAATAATTGTACCTATGTGTGGGGTACAGTGGGGATGTTTCAATATGTATTTTATTTTTGTATTCCATTCACAGGTGTTAATCTGACCACTTTTGTCCCAAAAAGATCTAAGGCAGTTTCTAGGCTAGTTGGTGATGGAAATGAAGCCAGGAGGTGGGTTGGTAGGCTGAGAAGACATGGAAGAACCAAGGGGTCATGATGGAATGAGAGACCAGTTGCTCACAAGAACCAGCTGGGACCAGGGTGGGGCGTGGTCGGGAGGGGCAGTAGAGGCCACAGCTTCTGAAGTGGAGCAGTTCTAGGCTGCAGGAAGACAAGGCAAGCCACGGGGGAGTGGGGGTCCCTAGGGCTGGGAGTCAGAGAAGTGCACATCTATGTGACAGGCCACGTGGGGAACAGCAGGACCAACACTGGGGTTCCTGTGAGGCAGATCCTTGTGTCTGGAGAGGAATATGATGGCATATGCCTGGAGGTCAGAGGTGAGGAGGTGAGGAGGTGAGGAGGGCTAAAGGCCAACCAACTCAGTACTGCAGTGGGCCTCAAGCTTTTACATGGGGTGGAAAATCCAGAATCTGGAAGCAACAACAGGAAGCCAGAGGCAGGGCAATGCCCCCGATGTCTTTTCCCACCTACCACCCTCCAGGTTACAAGGTGGGAAGGGACCAGCCTCCTCCTGAAAGAGTTGTCTGGGAGCCAGGATTCAGTTATAACAGGTGTTCTCTGCATTTTTATACAGGTTCCTAAACATTCCCAAAGCAGAAGATGTGGGGCAAAGAGGAGGGATTTTGGAGCTGGGGAGAAAATTCCCCTTCTTTGCTTACTAGCTGCATAGCTTCTGCAAAGTCTCGGCATTTCTCAGCCTCCGTTTTCTCACCTGTAGAATAGGGAGAGCAGTATTTCTTCTCAGAGCTGCCTCGGGCACTGTGCATCCTCACTCATCCGTCAAAGCCACAGTCAAAGTCACATCCCCTCCAAAGGCTTCATCCACTCTTTCACTGGACAAATATTGCCTGATGACTATGATCTTATAGTATAGTTTGAATTCAGGTAATGTGATGCCTCCAGATCTGTTCTCTTTGTTTAGTCTTGCATTGTGGGCTCTTTTTTGGTTCCATAGGAATTCTAGGATTCTTTTTTTCTAGTTCTGTGAAGAATGATGGTTGTATTTTGATGGGAATTGCCTTGAATTTGTAAATTGCCTTGGGCAGTATGATCATCTTCACAATATTGATTCTATCCATCCATGAGCATAGAATGTGTTCCCATTTGTTTGTGTTGTCTATGATTTCTCTCAGCAGTTTTCCTTGTAGAGGTCTTTCACTTCCTTGGTTAGGTATACACCTAAGTATTTTATTTATTTTATTTATTTTATTTTTTTTTTTTGAGACAGAGTCTTGCCCTGTCGCCAGGCACCAGGCTGGAGTGCAGTGGCGCAATCTCGGCTCACTGCAATCTCCGCCTCCTGGGTTCAAGCAATTCTCCTGCCTCAGCCTCCCGAGTAGCTGGGACTACAGGTGTGCGACACCATGCCTAGCTAATTTTTGTATTTTTTAGTAAAGACGGGGTTTCACCATGTTGGCCAGGATGGTCTCGATCTCTTGACCTTGTGATTCTCCCGCCTCGGCTTCCCAAAGTGCTGGGATTACAGGCATGAGCCACCGCGCCTGGCCAGTATTTTATTTTGTTTATTTGCAGCTATTGTAAAAGGGGTTGAGTTCTTGGTTTGATTCTCAGCTTGGTCACTTTTGGAGTATAGCAGAGCTACTGACTCGTGTACGTTAATTTTGTATCTTGAAACATTGCTGAATTCATGTATCAGTTCTAGGAGCTTTTTGGAGGAATCTTTAGGGTTTTCTAGGCATGCAATCATATCATCAGCAAACAGGGACAGTTTAATATCATCTTTACCAATTTGGATGACCTGTATTTCTTTCTCTTGTCTGATGGCTCTGGCTAGGACTTCCAGTACTATGTTGAAGAGGAGTGGTGAGAGTGGGCATCTTTGTCTTGTTCCAGTTCTCAGAGGGAATGCTTCCAACATTTCCCCATTCCGTATTATGTTGGCTGTGGGTTTATCATAAATGATTTTATTTATGTTCCTTGTATGCCAGTTTTGCTGAGGGTTTTAATCATAAATGGATGCTGGATTTTGTCAAATGCCTTTTCTGCATCTTTTGAGATAATCATGTAACTTTTGTTTTTATTCTATTTATGTGGTGTATCACATTTATTGACTTGCGTATGTTAAACTATCTCTGCATGCCTGGGATGAAACTCACTTGATCATGGTGGATTATCTTTTTGATATGCTGTTGGATTCGGTTAGCTAGTATTTTGTTAAGGATTTTTGTATCTATGTTCATCAGGGATAGTAGTCTGTAGTTTTCTTTTTGCATTTTGTGCTTTCCTGGTTTTGGTATTAGGGTGATACTGGCTTCATAGAATAATTTAGGGAGAATTCTCGCTTTCTCTATCTTGTGGAGTAGTGTCAATAGGATTAGTATCATTTCTTTTTTGAATGTCTGGTGGAATTCAGCTGTGAATCTGTCTGGTCCTGGACGTTTCTCTGCTGTTGTTGGTAATTCTTTTATTACCACGTCAATCTCACTGCTTGCTATTGGTCTGTTCCGGGTTTCTAATTCTTCCTGATTTAAATTAGGAAGATTGTATCTTTCCAGGAATTTATCCATCTCCTCTGGGCTTTCTAGTTTATGCATGTAAAGGTGTCAAAGTAGCCTTGAGTGATCTTTTGTATTTCTGTGGTGTTAGTTGTAATATCTCCTGTTTCATTTCTAGTTGATCTTATTTGGATCTTCTTTCTTCTTTTCTTGGTTAATCTTGCTAATGGTCTATCAATTTTATTTTTCTTTTCAAAGAACCAGCTTTTTGTTTCATTTATCTTTTGTAGGGTTTTTATTGTTGTTGTTTCAATTTCATTTGATTCTACTCTGATCTTGGTTATTTCCTTCCTTCTGCTGGGTTTACCTTTGGTTTGTTCTTGTTTCTCTAGTTCCTTGAGATGTGACCTTCGACTATCTATTTGCGTCCTTTCAGATTTTTTGATGTAGTCATTTAAGGCCATAAACTTTCCTCTTAGCACTGCCTGTGCTGTATCCCAGAGGTGTGTCACTGTTATCATTCAGTTTGAAGAATTTTAAAATTTCCATCTTGATTTCATTGTTGACCCAGTGATCATTCAGGAGCAGGTTATTTAATTTCCACGTATTTGCATAGTTTTGGAGGTTCCTTTTGGAGTTGATTTCCAGTTTTATTCCACTGTGGTCTGAGAGACTACTTGATATAATTTCAATGTTCTTAAACTTATTGAGACTTGTTTTGTGGCTTATCATATGGTCTATCTTGGAGAAAGTTCCATGCACTGAGTAATAGAATGTATATTCTGTGGTTGTTGGGGAGAATGTTCTGTAATATCTGTTAAGTGCATTTGTTCCAGGGTATAGTTTAAATCCATTGTTTCTTTGTTGACTTTCTGTCTTGATAACTTGTCTAGTGCTGTCAGTGGAGTATTGAAGTCCCCCGGTATTGTTGTGCTGCTGTCTCTCTCATTTCTTAGGTCTAGTAGCAATTGCTTTATAAATTGGGGAGTTCTAGTGTTCATATATATTTAGGATTGTGATATTTTCCAGTTGGACAACGCCTTTTATCATTGCATAATTTCCTTCTTTGTCTTTTTAAACTACTGTTGCTTTAAAGTTTGTTTTGTCTGATATAACAATAGCTACTCCTGCTTATGTTTGGTGTCAATTTGTTTAGAATGTCTTTTTCCACCTCTTTACCTTTTTATGTGAGTCCTTATGTGTTAGGTGATTTTCCTGAAGGCAGCAGATACTTGGTTGCTGAATTCTTATCCATTCTGCAATTCTGTATCTTTTAAGTGGCACATTTAGGCCATTTACATTCAACATTAGTATTTAGATGTGAGGTACTATTCCATTCATCATGCTATTTGTTGCCTGTATATCCTTTTTTTTAATTGTGTTTTTGTTTTATAGGTCCTGTGAGATTCCTGTTTTACAGAGGTTCTGTTTTGATGTGTTTATAGGATTTGTTTCCAGATTTAGAGCTCCTTTTAATGGTTCTTGTAGTGCTGGTTTGGCAGTGGCAAATTCTCTCAGCATTTGTTTAAAAAAGACTGTACCTTGCCTTTATTTATGAAGCTTAGTTTTGCTGGATACAAAATGCTTAGCTGATAATTGTTTTGTTTAAGTGTAGCAGGAGCAGCCATGGGAAATGGATCTCTTGAACACCGAATAAAGGAGGGAAGAGTTTATTCGGCAAGGAGACCAGGCAGTAATTTGTCAAAAGCCCAGCTCATGGAGAGAGATCCAAGATGGCCAATTACTAGCAGCTCAGGATTGTAGCTCCCAGTGAAAGTGCAGAGAACGAGTGGACGCCACACTTTCAGATGAATTTTTGTCGCTCATGGACCAGGAGATTCCCAGCAGAGGAGCCCCACAGGTCGCCAGCACAACTCTTGTGGCCGACGCGGCGGTTTTGCCGGTGCCCTAGCGCAGCGGTTCTTGATGCAGAGTAAACGGGACTGAGTCCCCTTTTGGTCAACGTTTGGAGCTCCGGGAAGGCAGAGTCGCCCATTCAGCTGATTGAAAAAGGGACTGAAGAGCAAAGCCAGACCAGAGATTCACGGGCAGAAAAGCACCACGAATCTCAACGCTGCTGTTTTAGCTGGCGCAGTGGATTGCTCAGATTTCGGCACTGGAAATCAACAAGTTGGACGTCCACTCAGAGACCCAATTTGAAAGTCGGCAATTACAACGACAGGTGGATAAATCCACAAAAATGGGAAGAAACCAGCATAAAAAGGCTGAAAATACCCAAAATCAGAATGCCTTTCCTTCTACAGGGGATCATAGTTCCTCATCAACAAGGGAACAAGGCCTGATGGAGAATGAGTGTGTTCCAACAACAGAATTAGGCTTCAGAAGGTGGATAATAAGAAACTTCTGTGAGCTAAAAGAACATCTTCTAACCCAATGTAAAGAAACTAAGAACCTTGAAAAAAGGTTTGATGAAATGCTAATGAGAATAGACAATTTAGAGAGGAATATAAGTGAATTAATGGAACTGAAAAACGCAATAGGAGAACTCCGTGAAGTATGCACAGGTTTTAACAGTC
>CAUYLG010003713.1:0-11657 GCA_963573385.1 Cacajao melanocephalus
CACCTATTCTGAAAGTGACTATGTAATTGGAAGTAAATCACTCTTCAGCATTTGCATAGCATTTCACAGACTTAAATGAAATATTGGTTGGCTGTTTGTTTGTTATTTTCTTCCCTTATTCCTTCCTGTCTCTGTTGTTAAATACAATTATTGGCATAAAAGAGGTTTTTAATACCTATTCTTATATTGTATTCCAGCCTGGGCAATAGAGCAAGAATTCTGTTCTCTCTCCCCCTTTTTTCTTTCTTCTTCTTTCTTTCTCTCATAAAAAAAAAAAGAAAAGAAATGGCTATCATTAAAAAGTCAGGAAATGATAGACGCTGGAGAGGATGTGGAGAAATAGGAACACTTTTACACTGTTGGTGGGAGTGTAAATTAGTTCAACCATTGTGGAAGACAGAGTGGTAATTCCTCAAGGATCTAGAAATAGAAATACCATTTGACCCAGCAATCCCATTACTGGGTATATACCCAAAGGATTATAAATCATTCTACTATGAAGACACATGCACACGTATGTTTATTCCAGCACTGTTCACAATAGCAAAGACTTGGAACCAACCCAAATGCCCATCAGTAATAGACTGGATAAAGAAAATGCAGCACATATACACCATGGAATACTATGCAACCATAAAAAAGATGAGTTTATGTCCTTTGCAGGGACATGGATGAAGCTGGAAGCCATGATTCTCAGCAAACTAACACAGGAACAGAAAACCAAACAACACATGTTCTCACACATAAGTGGGAGTTGAACAATGAGAACACATGGACACAGGGAGGGGAATATCACACACTGAAGTCTGTCAGGGGGTGGGGAGCTAGGAGAGGGATAGCTAGGAGAAATACCTAATGTAGATGATGGGTTGATGGGTGCAGCAAACCACCATGGCATGTGTATACCTATGTAACGAACCTGCACATTCTGCATATGTATCCCAGAACTTAAAGTATAATTTAAAAAAAAGGAAAACTAAAGAGATGGTTAACAGAGTCCTGTGGTTTGTTAAAAAAAAAGAAAGAAAGAAAGAAAGAAAGAAAGAAAGAAAGAAAGAAAGAAAAAGAAAGAAAGAAAGAAAATTTTAAAAAATACCTGGAAAATCCCCAAATACTTGGAGATTAAACAACATACTTCTAAAGAAAACATAGGCCAAAGAAGAAATCTCGATAGAGATTTAAAAATATTTTTAACTAAATAAAAATGAAAATACAGCTTACCAAAATTTGTGGTATACAGTGAAAGTAGTACAAAGAGGAAAATGTATAGCATTGAATTCATATATTAGAAAAGAAGAAAGATGTAAAATCAATCATCTAAGCTTCCGCTTTTGTAAACTATAACAAAAAGAGAAAATTAAATATAAAGTAAACAGAAAGGATAAAAAAATAGAGCAGAAATCAATGAAATTGGGAACATAAGACCAATAGAGAAAATCAACAAAACGAAAAGCTGGTTCTTTGAAAAATTGATAAGCCTCTAGCCAAGCTAAATAAGGAAAAAAGAAAGAGGACACAAATTATTAATGTAAAAAATAAAAGAGAGGACATCACTACAGATTCCATGAACAATGAAGGAATGATAAAGGAATATTATGAACAAGACTGTGCCCACAAATTTGTTAACTTAGATAAAATGGACCAATTCCCTGGAAGTCACATTTTCCCAAAACTCACTTAAGAATAAATAGGCCTATAACAATTAGAGAGATTGAATAAATAATTAATAACTTTCCAAAACAGAAAGCACCAAATCCAGGTGGCTTCATTGGTGAATGCTACCAAATATTAGAGGGAAAAAATTACCAATTGTCTACAATCTCTTCCAGAAGACAGAAGCACAGAGGGAGTACACCTTAACTCATTCTATGAGGTCAGCATCAGTCTAATAAGAAAACTAGACAAAGGCATTATTAGAAAATAAAACTACAGACCAATATCTCTCATGAACATAGATGCAAAAACTCTCAACAAACATTAGCTAATTGAATCTAACAGTGTATGAAAGGAATTATACACCATGACCAAGTGAGATATATACCAGGTATTCAAGGATTGTTCAACAATCAAAAATCAGTTTATGTAATCCAACACATAACCAGCTAAAGAAGAAAAAGTACATGATCATACCAATAGATTCAGAAAAAGCATTTGACAAATTCCAGCACCCACTTATGATTAGAAACTCTCAGCAAACAGAATAGAGGGGATCTCCCCCAACTTGATAAAGAATATCTACAAAACAGTATACAACTAACATTGTATTTAATGGTGAGAAACTCAGAGCTTTTTTAGTAAGATCAGGAACAAGGCAAAGATGTCCCATCACAACAATCCTTTTCAACATTGTATTGGAATAAGACAAGAAACAAACAAAAAACAGTATACAGATTAGAAGAGAAGAAACAAAACACTCCTTGTTTGAAGATGATCTGACTGTCTATGAAGAAAATCCAAAAGAATCAACAAAAATCTTCTGGAACTAATAAGTGATTGTAGCAAGATTCCAGAATATAAGGTTAATATGCCAAAGTCATTAACTTTCCTTTATACCAGCAACAAACTAGTGGAATTTGACATTTAAAACACATAACCATTTAAACATTGATGATGGAATGTGGTAAAAAATAAATAAAAATAAAGAAATGAAAACTCACTACCATTTATGTTAGCACCCCTCAAAATGAAATACTTAGCTATAAATCTATCAAATATATATATGATTCATATGAATAGAACTGTAAAACTCTGAAAGATATCAAAGAAAAACTAAACAATTGGAGAGATATTCCATGTTCATGAGACCTCATCTCTACAAAAAAATAGAAAAATTCGCCAGATGTGGTGGTGCATGCTACTCAGGAGGCTAAAGTGAGAGGATCACTGGAGCCCAAGAGGTTGAGGTTGAGGTCGAGGCTGCAGTGAGCTGTGATTGTGCTGCCACATTCCAGCTTGTGTGACAGAGTGAGATCCTGTCTCAAAAAAAAAAAGAAAAAAAAAAAAAGAAAAAGACAAATCAGGCAATGGAACAGAATAAAATAAAAAGCCCAGAAGTAGACCCACATAAATATAATGGATCTTTCACAAAGGAGCAAGGGTATTACAGTGGAACAAAGATGGTCATTTGTTGAAACAAATGATATTGGAAAAATTAGCCACATAAAAAAATTCATCTAGACACAGACATTATGCCCTTCACAGGAATGAACTAAAAATGGATCATAGATCTAAACGTAAAACACAAACTTGTAAGCTCCTAGAAGATAACATAGGAGAAAATCTAGGTGACCTTGGGCAAGCATGGCAATGACTTTTTCAATACAACAAAGACAGATCTATGAAAAAGAATTGATACGGGGTCCTCATTAAGATTAAAAAAATTCTGCTCTGTGAAAAACAATGTCAAAAGAACAAGAAGATAAGCCACAGTTTGGGAGAAAATATTTGCGGAAGACACATCTGATAAAAGACTATCATCCAAAATACACAAAGAAGTCTTAAAACTCAACAATAAGAAAATGAACAACCCAATTAAAAAATGGGAAAATACATGAATAAACACCACACCAAAAATATATACAAATAAATAGTATGCATATGAAAAGATACTCGACATCATATGTCAAGAAGGAATTGCAAATTAAAACAACAATAAGACACTGCTAAACACCTGTTAGAATGATCAAAATTCAGAACACTGACACCACCAAATGCGGGTGAGGATGTGGAGTTAAAGGAATACTCATTCATTGCTGGTGGGAATGCAAAATTGTATGGCCACTTCAGAAGGCAGTTTGGCAGTTTCTTGCAAAATGAAACATGCTCTTACCAGATGATCCAGCAATCACACTACTTGGTATTTATCCAAATGAATTGAAAACTTTGTCTACACGAAAACCTGCAAACGAATGTTTATAATGGCTTTACTCATAATTGCCAAAACTTGGAAGCAACCAAAATGTCTCTCAGTAGGGAATGAATAAATAAACTGTGATACCTCCAGGCAATAGAGTATTACTCACTGCTAAAAAGAAATGAGCTATCAAGCCATGAAACAACATGGAGGAAACTTAAATGCATATTACTAAGCGAAAGTAGCCAGGCTGAAAAGGCTACATACAGTATGATTCCAACTCTTGGAATCCTGGAAAAGGCAAAACTATGGAGACTGTTAAAAAGATCAGTAGTTGCTAGGGGCTTAGGGAAGGTGGGATTGAATAGGCAGAACACAGAGGATTTTTAGGGCAGTGAAACTATTCTGTATGATACTGCAATGATGGATACATGTAATTGTGCACTTGTCCAAACATATAGAATGTACAACAGCAAGAGCAGTCCCCAATGTAAACTGTAAAACATTGAGTGGTGATGTAGCAATGTGGGTTTGTGGGTTGTAACAAATGTACCGCTCTGGTGCAGAATGTCAATAGTTGGGGAGGCTGTGCACATGTGGGGCAGGGGACATATGAGAAATCTCTCTACTTTCTGCTCAATTTTGATGTGATCCTAAAACTGCTCTAAAAATATGTGTGTGTGTGTGTGCGCGCACATTGTGTAAAATAGCTTATACAAATGATAATCTACTTTTAAGAGGGGTGAGGTGGGAAAGAGGGAGCCATACAATCAACTAAATGTAATAGATATGAATCTCACTATTGCTGAATTTATTTTCCTTAAATATGGCCCCAGGATCTTGTCCTTCCTACATAATCCATGTTGGACACTATTAGGCTGTTCTTCCTGCCGGGGTATCCAAGATGCTGCTATAGAGCCCTGAGAAACAGAGGAATGTCCCTACTCTGCATTCCATCATAACCGCCTCATTGTCCAGGCCTGTAGTATTTCCAGGGAGGGTACCTTTTTGCTTTGAGGGCACATATGGAGCCCAGGAAACTTTGCTGAGGTTGGGGGTGCCCTACTGGGGTCTCAGCCTCCCTCTTCTCCATACTCACTCACCGTCTTGAGGCCGGGCTACCTTCTCATGGGAACTGATGCACAGTGAGAGTGATCACAGCTCACATGCCTCCAGCCCTTGTTCCCTTTCCATTCAATTGTGTGTGAGTGCAGGGGGAGGGCCTGATTCTCAAAGGCCTTGAGCCTATGTGGACACCCATTATAATCCTTTCAGTGGTGACCTGCACCATGACAGCAAACAGGCCTCTCTTTCAACACTGTGCTGGTGTTTCCTTCAAGGAAAGTCCAGATGGGAGGGACCACTTAGCTTGGCCACCTGGGAAAACTGGGAGAGGACAAGAGAAAAGTGGAGGGGGGCACAAAGTAGAGAAAAACAATTGTTCTCTACTTTTTAAATAGATAATAGTACCAGGTAAGAATCAGGATGGGCCATGGGTGCTGTTGAACTCCCTCGGCTCCCCCTCCTCTCCCTCCCTGAATCTGAGCAATGTCAGCTCTGTGAGGGTCCTCAACTCATGGCTAGACTCCCCTGTGCTTGCACCCACAGCTCATGGCCGGGGCCTCTGTTCCTCTTCCTTGGCCTTCAGGTAAAAAAGTTACTTACCTGCTGTCTCCACCACGACACCATGCATTCCTAGGGCCTCAGATGTTTGGGGAGCTGAATCTGGGCCTGACAGTTGTGTGAGAAAGGTATCCCACCTCTTTCTGCCCAGCACGCCATGAGAGCCAGGGGGATAAACTCAATCTGCCTCTCTTCACATTTCCTCACCTTGCAGCTGCCCAGGAGGCCTCAAGTGCAGAGGACACAGATGGGCCATTCCCATGGGTATGGCCACTCCCCTCATGAAATTCCCTTTTAACCCACTCTGAAAATCCCTATTTCTATTCCTGCCATGCACACCAGAGCAGCAGGAGCCAAGGGGCTGCAGAAGGTGGGTATCCCCAGGCTGCTAAAACTCCAGAGCCTTCCCAAGTGTTCTACAGGCCATAACTACCTAAACATGGGCACCAGGAGGTGGCTCACCTGAGGCAGCCAGGAGAGTGTGACCCCATCAGAGCTCCAGGTGCACTGAAATCTCAGACCTCACCTGCCCCTCGACCAGAGTTACCATGCCTGACATTCCCAATGGCCTCCTGAGTGTTCATCTTCAGGCCAGCAGCCATGAGACACAGATAGACAGACATATACATTCTGCCCGCAAGGAGGCTTTTACTTGGATGTTGGGGACCAGCTACACACACACTGACTTTGTGGTCATTGAATCCTGGGTGACTGGGGCAAGCTTGAACTGCTCATCCTGTGCTGCCCAACACATTTTTACAGCTGCCACAGGATGCTCTAGGGACAGCTCTCCCACAATGTCTCCCCAGATTCACCCTCTCCTTTATCTCTTCACTCTTTTTCTTTCAAGACAGAGTCTCACTCTGTTGCCCAGGCTGGAGCGCAGTGGCGTGATCTCAGCTCACTGCAACCTCCACCTCCTGGGTTCAAGCGATTCTCTTGCTTCAGCCTCCCCGAGTAGCTGGGATTACAGGCACACACAGGCACAAACCACCACACCCAGCTAATTTTTGTATTTTTAGTAGAGATCGAGTTTCACTATGTTGGCCAGGCTGGTCTCAAACCTCTGACCTCATAATCCCCCTGCCTCAAGCTCCCAAAGTGCTGGGATTACAGGCGTGAGCCACCGTGCCCAGCCTATGTCTTCACTCTTATACTCACCTCCAATGATCATGTCTGCACTCAAGATAGAAATGTGGTCAGTTATAAGGCACTGTTTCTACCCTGCACATGCACTGCCTCTGTGATTTTTCCCATGTATGTCTTTCTACCATTTGTTAATTTTTTCTTGCTATGCCTTACTTTTGTTTTTTACCTAAATAAATATCAAATGCCAAAAACAAGTACTGTAAGAATAAATACATATCTCACAGTGCTACTTTTTTTCCAGTACAGACCTGCCAACATTACTAAGGATGAAGAAGAGAGAATTGAGATTCACATAGGTGGTATTGTAGGCCACACAGGTCTGGAAGTAGTGATGCCACTTTTGTCTACAGTCCATTGTCCAGAACTCAGCTGCAAGGCCCCAACCCAAGGGCAAGTGGCTTGGGAAGTATAGTTTAATTATGTGGCAGGAGCAGAATGCAACTGTTTTGGTGGCCTCTTAGCCAGACTCTGCCTTCCTGTGTAGTGAGAAAAGCATTAGATAAGGCAATAGAGTCATTCTTTTACTATCCACTGCTCTCCAGGCCTTGGTGTATTTGGTGCATGGAAAAAGTAATACCAGCCTTGCTCATCTTAATGGGTATTTTCAGAAACAAACAACATCAGGATGAAGTTTATTAAAACTGTTGTGAAATTGAACTCTAAAGATGTGTGTTAGTGCAGGGGTGGAGTTCCTAATTGGAGAAGGATCTAGAGCAGCAGGAATTGCTCTGCAACAAAAAATATTTTGTTGACTTTCCTTCAGGTAGAAGTCAGAGTTTCAATCAACATAAGAAAGACGTATAATAAAATTTCATGAAAACTGCCATGCATTCAATCAAGTTTTTTGGCTTTAGTTAATTTTCTTTATTTTAGTGTGCTTTAATTCTTTGGAGAAAAAAACACTGAAAACAAAATAAAAGAAACATACCCTTAAGCTCCTGTCTTTTGAATTACAAAAATATGTCAAAATCCTTGCTTCTGATTGCTTGTATCCCAGTCCCCAGAGTTAACCTTGCCTACAGTTTATAATTTATCATTTCTTAATTTTGTTACTGCTTACAAAGGCACACGGTTGTAAAAACACAATATAATGGTATACTCATATAATGAAAAACTATCTAGCTGTAAAAAGAAACGAGCATTCGATATACACAATTTGGATCTCAAGGACAATATGATGAATGAAAAAGCCAATCTCAAAAGTCTGTATGTCCATGCTGTATTAGTCCATCTATATAACATTCTTTAAATGACAAAATTATAGCTATGGAGAGCAGACAAGTGTTGCCAGGCATTATAGAAGGGGTAGCAGGAGGTAGTTCTTTTTGGGGATGTGATATAATAGTTCTGTGTTTTAATCGTGGCCATGCTTATATGAATTTATACATGTAATAAAAGTGCATAGAACCTATATATACAAACACTCAAATGATATTTTATATGCAAATTGACATATAAAAACTGATGAAATCTGAATAAGCTTTATAACCTAGTTAGTATTGTACCAATGTCAATTTCCAAGTTTTGACATTTATAGTTGTGTACAATTTTATCACTGGGGAGAGTTGGGTGAAAGGCACACAAGCTCTTTCTGTACTATTTTTGAAACTTCCAGAGTGGTGTCAGCAAGGTGGTAAATAGCTAACCCCCAGCACCACTCCTCCCCACAAAAGTACAATTAGCAACTACTGAGAAATAACAATACCATCCTGAATTCACCAGAACTTGGGGGAGAAGTATAGAAACTCCCTGGGCCCAGAGAAATGAGAAAAGCCACAACTAGTAAAAGAAATGGTTGTTTTAGACTGTACCACCCACTCCCCTAAGCTGGAATAATGCCATTCGTGGAGAATTTCCATGGATGGACCTAAAGTTTCTGAAGTGGAAGGAGGGAATTGGAGCTGGTTGTTTGATCTCCCTACTGGTCTAGGAGTCTTCATGGAAAACCCGCTCTGGTCTTGTTCTGCCAGAAACATTGGGAGTAACAGGAGGGCTGAACCACCTGAGGTGGTCTGGAGACAAAGAGCGGAGAGCTGATCTCAGCGACTACCATGCAGATCTCAGTGGCTGCTCTTCATTCTTATCAGTGGGGCACAACAGTGCTTCACAAGAGCATGTCCACAGGAGGGCCCAAATCCCATATGGCCAGATTTTCCATATAGCCCACATGCTTATATGGACCTTCCTCCTGACTCAGAAGCAACTGAAAGGTTAGCAATTAAGTTGGTCAAACAGGAAAGAATCTAAGAGCTCATAGACAGAACATATGAAATTATCTATCAGAAGAACAAAAAGAATTTAAAAAATGAGGAAGGCCTACAGGAATTAGGAGACACTATTAAGTGAAATAGCATCTGCATAAGAGAAGTTCCCAAAGGAGATAAGAGAGAAAAAGGCCTAGAACACATTTTTAAGGAGATAATGGGTGATAATTTCCCAAATGTGGAAAGACAACACCATCCAGGTACAGGAAGCTCAGTAGTCACCAATCAAATTCATCCCAAAGAGGAATTTTCCCCAAGGCACATCATAATCACATTCTCAAAAATCAAAGACAAAAGGAGAATACTGAGTGCAGCAAGAAAAAAGGAGAAAAATACATCATATTCAACAGAGCCCCAGCGTGAGTTTCAGCAGATTTCTCAACAGAAACCCTGAAGGCTAGGAGAAAGTAGGATGGTATATTCAAATTTCTGAAGAGGGGGACAACCAAGAATACTGTACCCAGAAAAGCTATCCTTCAAACATGATAGCATGACAAAGACTTTCTCAAACAAATAAAAGCTGAGAGAATTTATCAACACTAGACCTGTCTTAACAGAAATGCTAAGGAAGTTCTTCAATCTGAAAGACAGATGTTAATGTGTTACAAGAAAGCATCTAAAGATATAAAACTTACTACCAAAAGTGAATATACAGATAAATTCAGAATACTCTAATACTGTAATTCAGGTGTTAAAACCACCTGTATTTTTAGTAGTAAGACTAAAATATAACACTATTAAAGATAATAATAACCATAATAATACATTAAAAGATAGGCAATATAAAAATGTAATTTGAAATATCGGAAAGCCAAAACATAGGGGAGATATTGTTAAAATGTAGAGTTTCTTTTTCTTTGTTAATGAAGTTAAGTTGTTACCCATTTAAAATTACACATTATAACTATAAGTGGTATTTTTATAACCTTCATGGGAACCACAAAGCAAAATTTTATGATAGATACATTTATAATAGAAAAATAAATAGCATGCAGTCAAAACATCTCTACTAGAGAAAACCACTTAACTACAAAGGAAGACAGAAAAAAAAGGAACGAAAGATCTACAAAATACCAGAAAACAAGTAACAAAATGGTAGTAGTAAGTCCTTACCTATAAATAACAACCTCAAATGTAAATGAATTAAATTATCCAATTAAAAGATACAGAGTGGCTGAATGGATTAAAGAAAAAATAAGACCTAACTATATGTTGCCTATAGGAAACTCACTTCACCTATAAATACACATAAGACTGAAAGTGAAGGGATAGAAAAAGATATTTCATGCAAAAATGGAATAGCTTTACTTGTATTAGATAAAAACCAGGGCCAGGTACAGTGGCTCAAGTCTATGTAATTCCAGCACTTTGGGAGGCCAAGGTGGAAAAATCACCTGAGGTCAGGAATTCGAGACTAGTCTGACCAACATGCTGAAACCCTGTATCTACTAAAAATATTTTTTAAAAATTAGCTGGGCATGGTGGTGCATGCCTGTAATCCCAGCTACTTGGGAAGCTGAGACAGGAGAATCGTTTGAACCTGGGAGGCAGAGGTTGCAGTGAGCTGAGATCATGCCACTGCACTCCAGCCTGGTGACAGAGGAAGATTCCATCTCAAAAACAAACAAACAAACAAAAAAACAAAAATTGACCAGGAATAGCTATACTTATGAGATTATACTTATATTAGATAAGAAACCAAAAATGAGCAGAAATAGCTATACTCAGATAAAACAGACATTAAGTCAAGAACAGTTAAAAAAAAAAAGGCAAAGAAGGCCATTACATATTTATAAATGAGTCAATATAGCAAGATGGTATAAAAATTATAAATATATATGTGCTCAATACTGGACACCTAAATATAGAAAGCAAATATATTAATAGTCATAAAGGAAGAGATTGACTGTAATACCATAATAGTAGGATATTTCAATGGCCCACTTTCAGCAATGGAAATATAATCCAGACAGAAAATCAACAAAGAAACATTAGAGTTAAACTACACACTAGACAAAACGGACACAATGGACATTTACAGAACATTTTATCCAATAGATGCAGAATACACATTCTAGTCAGCACATGGAACATTCTCCAGGATAGACAATATGTTAAGCCACAGGACAAGCCACAAAATATTTTTTAAAATCAAGATCATATCAAGTATCTTTTCTGACCACAATGTAATAAAACTAGAAGTCAAGAAGAGAGGAACTTTGGAAACTGTATAAATGCATGTATATTTTACAACATGCTCCTCAATGACCAAAGGGTCAGTGAAGAAATTCAGAATAAAATTTAAATATTTCTTAAAACAAATGAAAATGAAAACACACCATACTGAAACATACGGGATACAACAAAAGTAGTACTAATGGGGAAGTTTATAGTAATAAACCCCTACATCAAGAAAGCCAAAAAATGTCAAATAAACAAACTAATGATGCACCTCAAAAAACTAGAAAAGCAAGAACAAAACAAACCAAAAAATTAGTAAAAGGAAAGAAATAATGAAGATTCGAGCAAAAATAAATGAAATTAAGATTGAAATAATATAAAAGATTAACATAAAAAGTTAGTTTTTTTTTTTAAAGAAAGAAAAAGAGAGGAAAGAAAGTGAGAGTGAAAGAAAGAAAAAAAAGAATGTAAGAGAGAAAGAAAGAGGAAGAGAAAGAGGGAGAGAGAACGGGATTCTTGTCCTATTGCCCAGGCTAGAATGCAGTCTAAAAATGGGTATTAAAAACCTCTTTTATGCCAATAATTGT
>CAUYLG010003714.1:0-57500 GCA_963573385.1 Cacajao melanocephalus
ATCAGCTAACTGGCAAAACAACCAGCAAGCATCAAAATGGCAGGATGAAATTCACACATAACAATATTAACCTTAAATGTAAATGGGCTAAATGCTCCAATCAAAAGACACAGACTGGCAAATCAGATAAAAAGTCAAAACCCATCGGTGTGCTGTATCCAGGAAACCCATCTCACATCCAAGGACACACATAGGCTCAAAATAAAGGGATGATGGAAGATTTACCAAGCAAATGGAGAGAAAAAAAAAAAACAAAAACAAACAAACATAACACAGGAGATGCAATCCTAGTCTCTGATAAAATAGACTTAAAATCAACAAAGATCAAAAGAGACAAAGAAGGGCATCACATAATGGTAAAAGGACCAATGCAACAGGAAGAACTAATGATCCTAAATATATATGCACCCAATATAGAAGCATTCACATACATAAGGCAAGTTCTTAATGACCTACACAGAGACTTAGACTCCCACACAATAATAATGGGAGACTTTAACACTCCACTGTCAATATCAGACAGATCAATGAGACAGACAGTTATCAAGGACATCCAGGACTTGAACTCAGATCTGGACCAAGCAAACCTAATAGACATCTACAGAACTCTCCACTCCATAACCACAGAATATACAATCTTCTCAGCACCACATCACATCTACTCTAAAATTGACCACGTAATTGGAAGCAAATCACTCCTCAGCAAATGCAAAAGAATGGAAATCATAACAAACTGTCTCTCAGACCACAGTGCAATCAAATTAGAACTCAGGATTATGAAACTAACTCAGAACCGCATAGCTTCATGGAAACTGAAAAACTGGCTCTTGAAAGTCGACTGGATAAACAATGAAATGAAGGCAGAAATAAAGATGTTCTTCGAAACCAACAAGAATGAAGACACAATGTACCAGAATCTCTGGGACACATTTAAAGTAGTGTCTAGAGGGAAATTTATAGCAATAAATGCCCACATGTGAAGCGAGGAAAGATCTATAATTGACACCCTATCATCAAAATTGAAAAAGCTAGAGGAGCAAGATCAAAAAAACTCAAAAGCTAGCAGAAGACAAGAAATAACTATGATCAGATCACAATCGAAGGAGACAGAGACATAAAAACCCTTCAAAATATCAATAAATCTAGGAGCTGGTTTTTTGAAAAGATCAACAAAATAGACAGACTGCTCTCCAGATCAATACAAAAGAAAAGAGGAAAGAATCAAATGAATGCAATAAAAAAGGATAAAGGGGATATCGCCACTGATTCCACAGAAATACAAACTATCATCAGCGATTACTACAAACAACTCCATGTATGTAAACCAGTAAGCCTGGAAGGAATGGATAAATTCCTGGATGCTTGCACCCTTCCAAGCCTAAACCAGAAAGAAGTTGAAACCCTGAGTAGACCAATAACAAGGGCTGAAGTTGAGGCAGCAATTAATAGCTTACCAACCAAAAAAGTCTAGGTCCAGATGGGTTCACAGCTGAATTCTACCAGACATACAAGGAGGAGCTGGTACTACTCCTTCTGAAACTATTCCAAACAATCCAAAAAGAGGGAGTCCTTCCCAAATCATTTTATGAGACCAACATCATCCTGATACCCAAACCTGGCAGAGACTCAACAAGAAAAGAAAACTTCAGGCCAATAACCATGATGAACATAGATGCAAAAATCTTCAATAAAATACTGGCAAACTGATTGAAACAGCACATCGAAAAGCTTATCCATCAAGATCAGGTAGGCTTCATCCCGAGGATGCAAGGCTGGTTCAACATATGCAAGTCTATAAATGTGATTCACCAGATAAACAGAACCAAAGACAAAAACCACATGATTATCTCAATAGATGCAGAGAAGGCCTTCAACAAAATTCAACAGCACTTTATGCAAAAAACTCTCAATAAACTAGGTATTGATGGAAAGTATCTCAAAATAATAAAAGCTATTTATGACAAACCCACAGCCAATATCATCCTTAATGGGCAAAAACTGGAAGCATTCCCTTTGAAATCTGGCACTAGACAAGGATGCCCTCTCTCACTACTCCTATTCAATATAGCGTTGGAAGTTCTAGCCAGAACAATCAGGCAGAAAAAGAAATAAAGGGTATTCAATTAGGAAAGGAGCAAGTCAAATAGTCTCTATTCGCAGACAATATGACTGCATATTTAGAAGACCCCATCGTCTCAGCCCAAAATTTCCTGAAACTGAAAAGCAACTTCAGCAAATTCTCAGGATACAAAATCAATGTGCAAAAATCACAAGCATTCCTATACACCAATAACAGACTTAAAGAGAGCCAAATCAAGAACGAACTGCCATTCACAATTGCTACAAAGAGAATAAAATACCTAGGAATACAAGTAACAAAGGATGTAAAGGACCTCTTCAAGGAGAACTACAAACCACTGCTCAAGTAAATAAGAGAGGACACAAACAGATGAAAAACATTCCATGCTCTTGGTTAGGAAGAATCAATATTGTGAAAATGGCCATACTGTCCAAAGTAATTTATAGATTCAATGCTATCCCCATCAAGCTACATCTGACCCTCTTCACAGAACTGGAAAAATACACCTTAAACTTGATATGGAAACAAAAGAGAGCCTGCATAGCCAAGACAGCAAAAAGACCAAAGCAGGAAGCATCACACTACCTGACTTCAAATATACTACAAGGCTACAGTAATGAAAACAGCACGGTACTGGTACCAAAACAGAGATAAAGACCAATGGAACAGAACAGAGGCCTTGGAGGCAATGCCACACATCTACAACCATCTCATCTTTGAGAAATATCACAAAAACAATCAATGGTGAAAGGAATCTGTATTTAATAAACGGTGTTGGGAAAACTGGCTAGCCATGTGCAGAAAGCAGAAACTGGACCCCTTCCTGACACCTTACACTAAAATTAACTCCAGATGGATTAAAGACTTAAACATAAGACCTAACGCCATAAAAACCCCTAGAAGAAAACCTAGGCAAAACCATTCAGGACATAGGCATAGGCAAGGACTTCATGACTAAAACACCAAAAGCATTGGCAACAAAATCCAAAGCCAAAATAGACAAACAGCATCTAATTAAACTCAAGAACTTCTGCACAGCAATAGAAACAATCATTAGAGTGAACCAGCAAGCAGCAGAATGAGAAAAAATTTTTGCAACATACCCATCTGACAAAGAGCTAATATCCAGAATACACAAAGAACTAAAACAGATTTACAAGAAGAAAACAAACAAACTCATTCAAAAGTGGGCAAAGGACATGAACATACATTTTTCAAAAGAAGACATATATGAGGTCAACAAACATATGAAGAAACGCTCATCATCACTGGTCATTAGAGAAATGCAAATCAAAACCACACTGAGATACCATCTCACACCAATTAGAATGGCAATCATTAAAAAATCTCGAGACAACAGATGCTGGAAGGATGTGGAGAAATAGGAACATTTTTACACTGTTGGTGGGAGTGTACATTAGTTCCACCATTGTGGAAGACAGTGCGGTGATTCCTCAAGGACCTAGAAATAGAAATACCATTCAACCCAGCAATCCCATTACTGGGTATATATCTAAAGAATTATAAATCATTCTATTATAAAGACATATGCACATGTTTGTTCATTGTGGCACTGTTTACAATAGCAAAGACTTGGAACCAACCCAAATGCCCATCAATGATAGACTGAACAAGGAAAATAAGGCACATATACACCATGGAATACTATGCAGCCATAAAAAACAATGAGTTCGTGTCCTTTGTAGGGACATGGATGAATCTGGAAAGCATCATTCTCAGCAAACTAACACAAGAAGAGAAAATCAAACACTGCATGTTCTCATTCATAGGTGGGTGTTGAACAAAGAGAATACATGGATGCAGGGAGGGCAGCATCACACACTGGGGTCTGTTGGGGGGAAATAGGGGAGGTACAGAGGGGGTTAGGGAGGTTGGGGAGGGATAACATGTGGAGAAATGCCAGATATAAGTGACTGGCGGATGGAGGCAGCAAACCACATTGCCATGTAGATACCTATGCAACAATCCTGCATTTTGTGCACATGTTCTCCAGAACCTAAAGTGCAATTAAAAATATATATGTATACGAAATAATCATATATATACATACATATATATGAAATAATCAGTAGAGTTAACAGACAACCCACAGAGTGGGAGAAAATCTTTGCAATCTGTACATCCAAAAAAGCACTTATATCCAGATTCGTCAAAGAACTCAAACAAATCAGCAAGAAAAAACAAGTAATTCCATCAAAAAGTTGGGTAAAGGTATGGATAGATAATTCTCAAAAGAAGATATACAAATGGCCAATAAGTATATGGAAAAATGCTCAATGTCACTAGTTATCAGGGAAATGCAAATCAAAACCACAATGCCATACCACCTGACTCTTGCAAGAATGGCCATAATCAAAAAATAATAGATGTTTGGGGATGTGGTAAAATGGAACATTTTTACACTGTTGGTGGGAATGTAAGCTAGTACAACCACTATGGGAAACAGGGTGAAGATTCCTTAAAGATCTAGAAGTAGATTTACCACTTGATCTAGCAATCCTACTACTAGGTATTTTCTCAGAGGAAAAGAAGTCATTATATGAAAAATATACTTGGACATGCATGTTTATAGCAGCACAATTTGTAATTGCAAAAATATAGAGCCAGTCCAAATGCCCATCAAATACTACTACTCAGCCATAAAAAGGAATGAAACAAGAGCATTCGCAACAACCTGGATGGAATTGGAGACTATTTTCTAAGTGAAGTGACTCAAAAATGGAAAACTTAACATCATATGTTCTCACTCATTTGTGGGAGCTAATCTATGAGGACACAAAGGCATACGAATAATACATTGAACTTTGGGGACTCGGGGAAATGGTAGGTGGGGTGGCAAGAGATAAAAGACTACACATTGGGTACAGTGGGTGATGGGCACAGCAAAATCTCAGAAATCACCACTAAAAAACTTATGCATATAACCAAATACCACTGGTTCCCCAAAAACCTGTTAAAAAAAACCTTTTTAAAAAAATAACAAATATATATACATAAGATCAAACAAACCAACATGAGAATCATCTAAATGCTATACTTCCAAAATAAAACAGTGAAAATTTAGTCAAAAATATTAAAAACTAGTAAAAAAATCCCTAGAATTTTGAGGAAGAAATACTGTGAAAATAGAATTCATTAATATTCAATAACCTCCACTCAGCTCCTCCAAATGTGAAGGAGTCAGCAGTGGGGTCAGCTGTTTCCTTGAACCAGAATTCTGGTTCATTTAAAAATGCACCCCCTTTGCGCCTCTCCCCATCAAAAAACTAAGAAAATGTAAAGCTGAACAGAGCCTTAAATAAGATTAACTAGAAAATGTCTTAGAAAAATCTAAATGTTGCAATTTCTCCTTATGCCATATAAAACCTACACAAATAAGGCATAAAAAATCCTCTATACTCATAAATATTTTGCGTCTGTAGATATTTAGAATTAATTATAAAATGCTTTCAAAAAACAACGCATGATAAATTTTGTAGATGTATTTGAATCTTAATATGTTTAAAAATGGCACATGTTCAGGACTTAACAATTCGCAAAGCACTGGTACCTTCCTGATTTCAAACACCATTATGGGCTTGGGGATTATTTTCTCATCAAAGTAAGAAAAATGGCACTCAAAGAGTTAGCAATTTGTCTAAATGTAAAATAAAGATCATTCAGCAGGGAAAATAGGATTAGCACCCAAATATTTTCTTCTTAATCCCCAAGAGTGGATTACATAAATAATGATCCATTCGTAGCTAATATTTATAGCTCATATGTGGCAAGGACTGTTGCAGTGATTTATATACATGTTAATACACTTAGTCCTCATACAACATCCTAGGAGGTCAACATTATATTTACCCCCATTTTACAGAGAAGAAAATTGATATGGAGGTAGGTGTGCTAATTCGCCAATGGTTGGACAGCTGGTAACGACACAGCTGGGATTTCAGCCCTTATAGCCCATCTTTGGAATATGTGCTCTTATTTTTGTTTTTGTTTTTTGAGACAGAGTCTCGCTCTGTTGCTCAGGCTAGAGTGCAATGGCACAATCTTGGCTTATTGCAACCTCCACCTCCCGGGTTCAAGTGATTCTCCTGCCTCAGCCTCCCAAGTAGCTAGGACTACAGGCACGTGCCACCATGTCTGGCTAATGTTTTGTATTTTTAGTAAAGATAGGGTCTCACCATGTTAGCCAGGATGGTCTTGATCTCCTGACCTCATGATCCACCTGCCTCGGCCTCCCAAAGTGCTGGGATTACAGGCGTGAGCCACCATGCCCAGACTTAGAGTGTGTGCTCCTAAACCACTGTATATAATTCTTCTCCAAGAAAATGAGTAATATTTATTTTTTATTTTTTAATTAATTTTTAAAAATATATTAATGAGCTACAAAGATAGTTTTGCTACGTTGACATATTGCATTGTCCTAAAGTCAGGGCCTTCAATGCATGTCACTGGAGCAACCGACATTGCACCCTGGGGTCTACAGATCCACTTCTGATGCGTCAGTAGCTCTAACAGTCCCACATTAGTTAGACAGAGACCGCCCTGCATACATGATAGTTATATCCCAAGGAGGGAAAGGGGTTGCTGTAGATCCTTCTCCAAATGCCTTCTGAAAAGAGGGAATATTGATACGATACCATTATGTTCATGGGACTCTCAACTCAAATTCCAGGGGTCCCCAAAGGCCAAATAAAGTGGCTAAAGATGTATCTATTGATTGCTAAGGAATGATTACCAGGACACTAAATCCATAGCTTCCCACCTTCGTAAACTAACTTAGTTTTGTTTCTTCCAAATGTGTCTTGAAAAGAGATTTATCTTAAGGAGAGATGAAAAATGGATAATTGTATTGTGACATGAATGCACCTATTTTGACACTCAGCAGATGGAATATGTATCTGTCATTGCTTTTTATATTTGATTTTTCTAATCTTTAAAAAGGTAAAGGAGAAAAAATGTTTTTATTTTAAAATGCTTGCTCAGTAATCAACCTGCATTACTCGATAGATAAGGTAATGTATGAAATTTAGTTTATCAGGGGTTCTTAGAATTTTGAGGCCCAAAAGCTCTTTTGAGCCTTTACTGAAAACCATGGGGCATTTCACCCATCCAAATGCACAACAAAATATTTTTTTGTTTCCTTCAATGGGCCAGTGATTCTTTTACAGTCCATTAAAATCTATTAACAAACCTCCAGATTAAATTTCTCCACTTCATCCCCTATATTTCTTAATTCATCACATGGGACTAATCAGAGATTAATATATTTATTATCTATAAATGTCAACAATGGCTATATTACAACTACAATAATAATAACTAGCATCTTTATTGAGGGCTTAATGTATGCCATACTTGGTGATCATATGATATATATATATATATATATATATATATATATACTGATATCATTGTTTTACATATAATAACACTGAGATGTGGAGAGGTTGACTTCCCTCAAGTGCTGAAACCGAGGTTTGAAGTGGGGAGTCTGATTCCTAAGATCATAATCTTTATGAAGAAAATTAGCATATTGTAAATGCTCAATTAACACTAGCTGCTGTAATTATTATTTATTGCTTGAAGACAAGGATAGTCCTTACATAAAAATGCTCAGCACATAAGCAACATTCTTTTTCTTGAATAAGTGAAAATGGATTTCTTTTCTTTGATTTAACAATTGTCTCCTTTCCCTCTAGGTTCTAATAGTTAGATAATGGATCTTGTCAACCATTATATGTCTTCACCCCCAGCTAGGGACACATAACTTTTATTGTGGTCCATTATGTGGCCATTAGAAGCCACAAGTGTGTCCCTTGACCCTCTACCTCACATTATGCTGAAGAAAAAGAGTAGAAAATGTGGAGGCAGCAGCTTTCCTGGCATCAAAAGTAAAAGGAGCTCCAGAGCCTCCTATATTGAGGCTATTCATTTTCCTGCTGCTATAAAGTCCATCATGCAAGTCATGTGGAAAAAATTTAGTCCTGATGCCACTTCCCAGTCTTTCCTTCTTGCTTTGTCACTCTAAATGTCAACTCTAGCAATAAGCATCTCTACTCTGAATATTCAAATATTCTTTTCAATTGAGCAAGAGTATTGAACTGCTCAGAAGTTTTGATAAATGTGTCCAACTTATGAAGATTTTATATTCTTATCACACACACCGCTGATACCCAGACTTCAAGCATTTGTGTCATTTAGTGATGGTCTCTTAATGGATTTGTATCGCATATTTTTTGCTTCCAAAATTAGAATGAGCTATAGTTAATTCCAATTTAGAGATTTAGTTTTCAGAACTTCATATTGCTTGAAATAATTGAAAACACTATGGGATGTTATGTGGGAGCAACCCACAGCTATTTTCCCACTGAATCTGTGTAAATCTGTCAGGATCATCCATATTTTCACTCCAACAGGCAGAAAACTCCGAGGTTCCACATAACTCAAAACATATGTTACATGTGTGTCTATAATCTCAGCTACTCGGGAGGCTGAGGCAGAAAGACTGCTTGGGCCTAACCTGAGCAACATAGTGAGACCCTTGTGTCAAAAAAAGCAAATAAAAAAGACAAACCCACATATGCCCAGAATATTGGGCATCATTGCAAGAGAATTCTTGGCTTTGTCAACTGTCTCCATGTCTGCCTTTTTATTTTGGTTGTAAAAGTGAATGACATCTAAAAATTCTACTCTCATGGTCTTAAGTCTTCCGTTCTACTCACCTCTGTTTTCTTTAAAAGCCTTTTCCTGCCCCTTTTCCAATGTTAGCACATGCTAATTTCATTGCTTGCCTCATGAGTTTGTTCTACTCATGACAAATTTATAAAGGCATTTAAATCTCTATTTGTATATTATATTTGCCTTCTTAAGTAGAATAGATGTTTTCGAAGGCTGAGCCCTAGTGCTCTAATATGTGATCTAAAAAGTTTCCCCCATATTTAACAAATTCTAAAATGATGAACTTTGTCCTCTCTTTTCCTGCTTTTCTACCCACATACTCTCTCCTCCAATATCCCCGTTTCATTCTTTCTAAAAAGCACACACAAATACGAAACTAATATATATATATATTTTTAATGTAAAGCCTACATACTTTGATAGCAGAAACATTGCTGGAAAGTTCTGTAAAGGTTACTTCTTTTAGGTCTTTCACAGCTTAAAGAAACAGCAGTGAAATGGTCCAGCTGCTTACCTGCTGCCTGTGAATTCCATAGTTATAGATATCAACCAATAAAGATCATCACAGGCCCTATCCAATAAATTGTTATGTGATGTGATTGAGAAATCACTGCCTGTGTCTGATTTCCAAACCCCATGAGAACTGATCTTTTATCCCAAATGTACAAGATAATGACTTAAAGTACATATAAAAAATGGAACTACATTCCTTGCTCTTTACCCAGGTAAAAGCAGAGAAATGGTAAACTTCTGGTGAAGAGAAAATGGAGGGTCTTTTAATTAGTCCCAGGTCCCATGAGAGCACTAATTCTGTCTCATGAAACCCCAAAACAGACCAGAGAACTAGAACCTGGCATCTGACAGAAGCTGGAAGTTCTTAAGAGGATAAAGATAATGTCCCAAATGATCTAAAGCAAATAAGAGCCCTATACCAGCCAGAGAATTATAAAGTGAGAACAAGACCAATGTGTAGCCTGCTCTTTTAAGAAGACAGGTCTTTGATCTGCTCTCAAACACCAAGAAAGCAACTCTTCTTTCCCAATGATTATACAAGTTCTGAATTATGAAGTTCTTGAATGCCAAAATGTCAGCAATGCATTGTTAATAACAGCATTGTAATGACCAGAGCTTTGTTTTAGGAATATTCATCTGATAACAGCATCTAAAATGAATTTGGAGGAGGAGCGACTTGAGATGAGATGGCTCATCAGAACGACTGTACAGTCTTGCTAGAGAGACATACTAGAGATCAGAACCAAAGCAGTGTCAGAATGGATGGAGAAGGGGCAGTGGTTGTGAGCAATACGATTCAGGTAGAATAGACAAGGCTGGCCCCAGATGTACCAACAGGAAAGCAACAACTCTAACACTAAGATTTCTAATTTAGTTAACTGGAAGAAGGGTAAGTAGTATTCATCATAAATAGTAAACATAAGAAGAACATGTTTGATAGAAAGTTAATGAAATCAATTTTGAAAATATTTATGTTTGAGGTGCCAGCAGAATGTACAGAAGGAAATATGGAGGCAGTTAGAAATGTATGCCAGAGCTTTGGGAAAAGGTCATATCTGAGAGAAAAGTCTTTGAGTGTATGATTTTCAAGGAAGAGCACACAAAGAAATGACAAAGGCCAAGAACAGCTGTTTGGGCTACATCTGCATTTAGGAGAAAGAAAACAAAAGGATCCTGAAGATACAAACAGAAGGTCATAGGGCTAGAAGGAGAAAAAATTCTTCTTAGAAGCCAAGGAAGGATGGCCTCTTAAAGGATTTCTGTGGCATACTTTTGTTTGCAAAATGAAAGTAAACAAAGATTATTTTTTGAAATTTGTTTATTAGATGTTCAGGACACTCAAGATCATTGAAAGTAATGTTCAGTTGTGCAGACAGAAACAGAACTATGAAAACGCTATTGGATTTGGCATGTCATGGTGACACTTAGAGAGTAATTTTAGTGGCATGCTGATGACAGGAGCTAGACTACAAGAGAATAATAATTGAGGAAGAAGCAGGGGCATGGAATGGAATATAGATTTCTTTCTTCCTAAAAAAATCTATTGGTGGTTTGGCAGTGGCTTAAAGAAGAGGAAAGAAAATGACTGCTCAGAAGGGTAACCCAAAGAAAGATTTTTACTTACTTGCTTGCTTATGTCAGGATACGGAAAATTTGAGTAGAGTTGGGGGCGGGCAGGTGGTGGTCACAGTATTACTGGACAAGAGGTAAAGTAGATAAAAAGAGAGCTTCCTGGGAGAGCAAGGTATTGAGCAACACTGGCAGGAAGTGGTTTAGGCCACAGAGGATCAACCTTGGAAAGAAGGGTATTATCTGGGGCAAGAGTGGGAAAGAAGAGAAAGTCACTCATATGCAAAGGATATGGTTTGGCTCTGTGTTCCTGCTCAAAGCTCATCTGAATTGTACTGCCACAATTCCCACATGTTGTGGGAGGAAGCCCTTGGGAGAGAATTTGAATCATGGAGGCAGTTTCCATCATGCTGTTCTTGTGGTAGTGAATAAGTCTCATGAGATCTGATAGTTTTATCAAGGGTTTCTGCCTTTGCATCCTTCTCATTTCCTCTTGCCACCACCATGTAAGAAGTGCCTTTCACCTCCCGCCATGATTCTGAGGCCTCCCCAGCCATGTGGAACTGTAAGTCAGATTAAACCTCTTTTTCTTCCCAGTCTCAAGTGTGTCTTTATCAGCAGCATAAAAACAGACTAATACACCAAGTAAATGATTTTTGAGACAGACTTGAAGGATGTGAGAGAACGAGTCAAGTCAGTATCTGAGGGAGGAGGATTCAACGTTTGAGGAAAGAAAATGAAATTGTTCTAAGACAAGAAGGTGTCTGACGTGTTTGCAGGAGAGAATGTCAGAGAGGTAATGGAGTAAAGAGGATATAAGATCCTGTAGGAATTTGTAGATAATGTTAAGGACTTTACCAGTACTGAATTCTGAGACATACATTTTACTTTTGACCTCTTGGAATGGGAGCAAAGTTGAAGATTAGAGGCAAATTTGCATCCCAACTCGAGTTTTTGTGAAGTACCCTGTGCTAGGCATTTGTGTGTACTAATTTTATCTTTGATTAACTGTACTATTCCACCTTCAACCTGATTCCATTTTAAACACCTTTTGAGTTTTATGTAATCATACTCCAATTCTTCTTGCAACAACAAAAGTTATAATCAAATGAAAACAACTTGAAGGAAAATACAGAAAAGATGTTTATAAAAATTTCAGATGACACAAACAAAGATCTAAAGGAATTTGCTACTAGCATATAAGATCTCAGAAGGCTGAACTCTGGCCCTAAACCCAATAGAACATAGGAAGAATAAACTTCCTTACTTATGTCTGAAAAAGAAATTATACATGAAGAGGTTGGGGGAAATGACATAAAATTCTTACGTGAAAAAGGGAAGAAATTTTGATACAAGCTAACTGTGTGATACAGCCACTGAAAAGTGAATATTACCATGGGCTCTACTGATATTAATAGAAATATCAGATTCAGGCTGAAAGAGGAAAAAGTTTTTCTCCTAGACAATTTTGCTATCATCTCTATATCTCTGTGCTTCACCTTCAAAGAAATATAGAACAATTGTAATGCATGTTGAGAAAAAATGGTCAAGCCATGTGAAGAAGAATTAATATTTAATCTGAAGTGGGAATATAATAAATGCATAATAATTGTTTCAAACACTGAAACTAGAAAATTTATATGAAAAAGGATCACATTTATTTTTGTTGCTTCAATGGTTACAAGTACAACCTACAGACTGTGGTCCTAGGAAGGCATATTTCACTGTAACATATGAAAAAGTTTTCTTATACTCCAATGAGTTCCTTATCTTTGGTAGTGTTATTGCAAAAGCTAGATGACCTTTGTCAGGGATGCTGAGTGTGGGGCCAGATGAAGAGAGAACTAAGTCGTTTCAGTCTCTAAAACTTTATGCTAAGTAAGTTTGTAGTGGTGCTCAGCCATGAGGTGATAAAGTTCCTTGCAAACTTGGAGACAGGCTTATCTAATCTACCTGAAATAATGTGAACTAGCATCCCACCATGATAAATATTCCCAAATGAAAGCACATAGTGAGTCAGTCCTTTTTGGCTTGGTCTTAAAATACACAGCAGTAGAAATATCGATTTTGTAACATTAAACAACTGGACTGTTCTGGCAATTATTAGCTTTAAAAGCATTTTCTCCTTTCTTCAAGCTTACATTTTCTATGTTCTTCCCATTTGTAAAATTAGAAAAATTCAGAAAATTAGAAAATGTATTGCTGTTTTGCATGCAAAAATGTAAAGTAAGGACAACTGTAGCAACTTGTTTATCAGAAATGACTCTTTTGTATTTGTATAAGTATTTTTTAAATACTTTAAAAATACAAGTTGAAGTAAGTGGATAAAAGCTAAATATCTTTAAAAGGAAAATATCAATATTTGCTATTTTCAGAGACCTCAAATATAATACTAAAAGTTTACTTTGGCAATATTTTTATTCAACTTTTGAAAGCTTCATTCTTTCTCTCTTTTTCCCTCCTTCCTTCTTTCTCTTTCCATGTTCTTTCTCTTCTCCTTTTTCTTTTTGTTCTTTCTTTTTTGTCTTTTCCTCTTCTTTTTTCTTTTTCTTTGCTCTCATTATACACCCTTGTTTCTGACCTTGGAGAGTGAGACTGGTAGTACAGAAAATAAATTTGAATACCACAACCCAAAATTAGGAAACTTTCTGCTATAATTTTCCTGTTTCTAATTTCTGGAGAAAAAGGTCTTCCTGGAAAAATTTTATGGCACTTATTACAGAACAGACCATTTACCTTATTCAGAACCTTATTCATGGAATGTTCTAGGTTTCAAATAGGGAGAAAGCTCTTCCCTCTATCCTCCTTCTTCCAAGCAAAAGAATTCTGGATGGACCTGGTATATTTTCTGTATATGACCTTTCACAACAAAAATGGTTCTCGGCCAGACATAGTGGCTCACGCCTGTAATTCCAACACTTTGAGATGCTAAAGCAGGTGGATCACCCGAGATCAGGGGTTCAAGACCAGCTGGCCAAAATGGTTAAGCCGTGTGCTAGTAAAAATATGAAATTAGCCGGGCCTGATGGCATGTACCTGTAATCCCAGCTACTTGTGGGGCTGAGGCAGAAGAATCAGTGAAACTTGGGAAGTAGAGGTTGCTGTGAGCTAAAATTGTGCCATTGCACCAGCCTGAGGGACAGAGTGAGATTCTGTCTCAAAAAAAAAAAAAAAAAAAAAAAAAGAAAAGGGTTCTTTAATGGCAATCAGTACTTAAAGTAATACAGTACACACAAATCTATATATCTTTTATCTATCCATCCATTTATCCAATTATCCATCCATTCTTCCTTCCATCTATCCATCAATTGATACTTTTGCAAATGATGTAATATGCAAAAACTAAAATCTTTATATTCGTAATGTTACATTCTTTAAATTGAAACTATAAACCATAAGCAAGTTGTTTTCAACATGGTTAGGGTGGTATCCTTTAGCATTTCATTAAGAAATAAAAATTGAAGCCATATGTTATGCCTTTGGTTGTCATTGAATAAGTGATATCTACCTACGTGAAATCAACAAAGGCAGGAAGAATCAAGTAAGTTAACAAGAGAGGTTCTTTTGCTCTGTTGTTTTGAAAATCTCTGATGGCTGTATTCGGCCCTGTGGATGGATTAGAAACAGAAAGGATATAACTGACTTGTGGTGAGAATATTGGTTTATTCAGTATATTGCTGTTGGCCCTCTACCTGAAAGAGCACAGAGATCCACAGAGCATCTTATTATCTGATTAGTCAAAGTACAGTTTTCTGGTGGGAACTAATGCTGTTGAGATATGGTAAGCTTATTTACAACTCTGTTTCTGATTTAGAAAAAAATTCCAAGAAGCTGATGCTACAACTAACATTCATGGTTCTGAATACAGGGTTTAGTCTGGAATCATTTTCAGAGAATATACAATTCTCCTACCTCTTTAGTTCTATAGTCAATCTAATCACCTCTCCTCTTGTTTGTTTTCATACTCTTTCTAGGATTATCTTCCTAGTGAAATTTATCTGCTACAGCCCACGACACTATAGTCTTTTTGTACTAGCTTGACATACTTGTTCTTGGGATTCTGTCCCCATGGTTATAACATAGTACTCCAAGGACTCTTTTCTTTCACTACTTTTAGCTTAGGAGAAACAGATATATTAATTCAATCAGCAGCTACTTATTGTAATTCAGGTATTATCACATACAATTCCTCTAACACTGTAGGAAACTCTTTACAAGTCTACTAGATATTATAATTTTACTTTCTCATTTTTATTCTGATCATG
Source organism: Cacajao melanocephalus (assembly GCA_963573385.1). Lineage (NCBI taxonomy): Eukaryota > Metazoa > Chordata > Mammalia > Primates > Pitheciidae > Cacajao > Cacajao melanocephalus. The sequence continues at coordinate 15,124 of CAUYLG010003714.1, forward strand.
TATGATGTCTTGGCTAGCAGGGTCTTGGCTGTCTGAGGATGTAGAGTATTCCAACTGGTTGTATTTTTTATAAGCTGGTGCATAAGAAGAGTTAGGATATGCCATGCTGGTATGGAAGGAGCAGTGGTGAGTTTGTATTCTCTACTTGGGTGAATGCAAGGAGGGATTTCTGTGTAAGACTTTGCCTTCTATCTATTTATGCTCAGGACCTGAGTCCCAGCCAGAGCATCTCAGCCAACGAGCAACACAAAAGATAACAAAGCATAAATTCTCTATGACCTGCTGCCAGAGTTTAGAAGCTTGCTCAATGGAGTTATCATTGCTAACCAACTTATTCTCCTTGTATTTTCTTTTCCTCTTTTTTCTTTTTCCTTCCTTCCTTCCCTCCTTCCCTTTTTCCCTCCTTCCCTTTTTCCCTCTTTCCCTTCTTCCCTCCTTCCCTCCTCCTTCCTTCCTTTCTTCCTTCCTCCCTCCCTCCCTCCCCTCTCCTTCCTTCCTTCCTCCCTCCCTTCTCTCTCTCTCTCCTCTCCTCTCCCCTCCCCTCCGCTTCCCTCCCCTCCCCTCCGCTCCCCTCCCCTCTCCTCTCCTCTCCTCTCCTCCGTTGCCCAGGTTGCAGTAGTGCAATCACAGCTCACTGTAGCCTCCACTTCCTGGGATCAAGTAATCCTCCCACCTCAGCCTCCCAAGTAGCTGGGACTGTAGGCTTGCATCACCACACCCAGCTAATTTTTGTATTTTTTGTAGAGACAGGTTTTAACCATGTGGCCCAGGCCAGTCTCAAACTCCTAGTCTTAAGTGACCCACCTGCCTCAGCCTCCCAGTGCTAAAATTACAGAAGTTAGCCATTGTGCCTGGCCTCCTTGTATTTTCATTTCTTCTCAGGCTCTGGACAATTTTCAGTTCTTCTGGAGAAATTAGGCTCCCTAAATATTCTTTGGTTTTAAAAATGGTACTTGGTCAATGTTCCAAAAGACACTGCTAAAAGAAAATGGAGAATACGATTTCTTTATTTAGGAAAGTAAGTCCCCTGGGACAATTCATGTGACTCTCATCACCTGGATCCTCATGAGGAATGTAATGCCCCTAAGTCTTGTGTTTTGCCAAATTCCTTAGATCTCAAGAGTAAGATAACATTGACTAAGAAAGATGCATAACTTTCCAGAGGTCCTAACACATCATATAGACAATGGCTGGCTAGGTTCCACAGCAAGGTGATCGGATGCACCCCTCAGCCTGCAGAAAAGCAGATTAATTTAAAGCCCTCTGAAGCATTAGCCTCAAGGCTCAAGACTATCTGGGCCAGAACCTAAGGAGGAGCTCAAGAAGATACACACTAGATGAGTAGAAAACTAGAAGATACTCTAAAACTAAGTAGGCTCAGGTAATTCTAAGAGTTTAGCCCCAAACAAAGCAGATATGTGTTGGAATCTAAGTAGTCAGAACCTACAAGATGGATATTTTTCAGAAATAGCACTAGAGTCGCTGGTGGGGATGTAAGTTCTTGTCTAAGACAGATACCGTGAAAGATAGCAGAAGAGTGATACAACCAGGAGACAGAAAGGAAGGAAACTTGTGAATCTGATCTTGGGTAAGCCATACAACAAAAATGGAGCATAATCCCCTCCCTACTTTGCTCAGATAGTTACTAAGAGGATCAAATGCATTAATAAAGCACGCTACGCATCTTAGCTACACAATTGTCTGGTGTCTACATCCTTTGCATTCAGACACCATTGTGAATTTACTATGTCCAACATCTTGTAATGTGTAAGGTATTGCAGAGTAAACCTTTTCTGTGTACATCTACAGAGCAGTCTGAAAGCTTCGTATCTGTATAGTGATCCGAGGCAATCCAGAGACCTAGAGGTGTACTGTGTCAAGAACAGAGCACTTACATTTTCTCCTCCTTCCTCGGAGCCTACAAAGCCTTTTCTTCAAATCTTTTCATTCACCTTTATGGTTTGCAGACTCCTTTCTTTTCAGTACATTTTTTTTTTCTTTTCACTGACAGTGATCCTAAATCTTAATGAGATATGAGACTATCTCTACATCTTCCAAGCTACAAATCTGGGTACACTGAATTCACTTTTTGAAAGGTTGACATAAATTTTCAGTAGTTAACTTACGTAATGAGCTGCCTGTCAGGAGCAAGGCAAGAAAGCAAGAACAGAAGCTCTGGCACTAAGATGCCACTCTGCTAATACTTAACTAGTTCACTGAATCAGAACCATTCCAAAATGGAGAGCTCAGCAGGTTTAGCGATATGTCTGGAACAGTGGAATACGTTTGGTCTCCTAACTTCAATCTGACAGCTTTTTTAAAAATAATAGTACAGTCACTGCATTCAAAAACTATTGTGAACTTTCTCCATTCAAAGCATTGTGATAGATAGTACAGCGAAAACAAAGATAGATACAATATTCCCTTCTTTCCTTTTTTCCTTCACTCAGCAAGGACATATTGAACACTTATTGGGACAGGCTTGCAAGGGTGAGTGTGAGAAAGCATCATATCCACTCTTACAGGGCGTATGGTCCTTTGAATGTAACAGATACTAATCAAACAACACACAAACAAATATAGAATTCTCACAGTGATAAGTGCTACATAAGAGCACTACATAGAATTGTGAGAGTATATATTAAGATTTTGCTTCATTGTGGGAGTCAGAGAAGCCTGTTCTTGGAAAATATAGCTTGAGCTGAGACATAATGAATGACAGTTATCAGGCAAAATGGAGATGAAAGAATATTTCAGGCACAGAGAACAGCATATGCAAGGGTCCTGTGGTGGAGAAACCACACTGAGTATAAAGTTCTGAAGGAAAGCCAGAGACTACAGAAAGCAAGGGGGAGTGTGGTGGGGGAAAGTTGAAGATGTTAGGAGCTCGGGCCACAAAGAGCATTACATGCCATTGAAGGGCAGTGGGGAAAACATATGAGAAAGAGAGGAGGGGGGAAGTAGGAGAGGAGGCAGAGTAGGGATATCACGTCTACCAGTTAAGGGACTATTGTGACCAAGAGAGAAACAATTTTAATTGTTACTGGATTAGCTGGTGATAATAGTAGAGATAGGGAAAAGTGTATGGATTTGAGAGCTATGTGTAAAGTAAAATCTACCAGTTAGGTGATGGATTGATTCTCCGCAAGAGAGAGGCAATATGAAGAACAACTGTTGGGTTTCTTGTACAGCTGGGTGGATTCATGGTGATAGGGAAGTGTGGAATAAGACCTAATTTGGTCTGGGGAAGGAATTACATCTCTTAAACTTTCTTAGTGTCCTCATGACTAGCGGTAGTTATAGGATGGTTTGATTATCCATTTAGGCAACAAATCTTTGTTGACTATCAATTGTGTCCAGAGTTATGGTAAGTGATGTTGACAAGTGCAAAGACAAATAAAATCCAGTCCTCCTCTCAAGAATCCCACAGGTTGTGCAGGTTCTGTGTCCTCCGGTCCCACTAAACCAGTGTCCTGAGCAGGGTTCTGTCTGCACAGAAGCAGGAAGACTTTTATTAAATTTGCTCAAAAGTGGCTTGTTAATGACACCTGGTTATTTTTTACTTAATAAAGACCAAATTCTTCCTCGATCTGATGGCCTTAGTTAGTCTTTTCTCATCAACAGGAAGCTCAGGGATTTGGACTACGTGGCTTGTGACTACTCTGATTTCTGTGAAGTTGTAACATAAGATTTGCTGTACTGTTCTATAAGAGAAGGAAAACGCTATGAAAGAGCTGCCACTGGGGTACAGATTTCTGGTTACTCACTGCTGCATTCATCCCTCTTCTCACTTAGTAAAGGGAAGGGAAATAAATTTATTTCAGGTCAGCAAATCGCTCTGTCATTTGCCTGGCTTCACACGCACCAGAGGGTGTGGCCATGGTGCCGAGTTGTAGCCAATGAGAAGCAAGCAAAGGTATGAGCCTTTAAGGGGAAAACTGCAAACCCTCTATGGTTCTTTTTCCTTCCTGCTACCTTGAGTGCAGATGAAATCAGGAGAGCAGACCTTTTACACCCACTGTGAGATCACTTTGAGAACTATGGCCCTTTGATTAGAGGGTGAAAGAGCAAGAACGAAGAACCTGAAATCCTGACACTCTGGAGCCACCATACCTGTCCTGCACTGTAGCTCTGGGCTTTACTATGTGAGAAAGAAAACAAGCTTCTATTCTGTAAAATAAGCTACAGTTATTTTGCGTTTTATGTCACATGCAAGTGAACCTAATTCTAATGGATTTTTAAGCTACGTCAGCTACAGCTATCAATAAATCGGGAATTCATCAGAGCTTAGCATAAAGTCACTGGAAATGTTTCCTTGCTTTGTTTATCCAATTGACTCTCTTCCTATAAAATTCTGAGAACCTTAAGGGGAGAGAAAATATAAAAATCTTTACTGAGCAGAGTACTCTAAAAGGGCTATATTTTATATGTTAATATGTAGAGAGTGTTTGTAAAGTGACTTTTAGATTCAGAGCATATGAAAAATGATAATGATTTGTCTTGCTTTAGACAACTTGGAAATTTTTTCTGGTCTTTGATAAAATGCAGTCTCTCAAGATGAGCCATCTCCAGGACTCTATCCAAGTAATAGCAATTTATAAATAAAAAATTCCCACTTAAATTGCAGAACAAATGCTCAACACCTTAATAAGAGAACGTGGAGAGCAAATGAGTCAATCGATCACATCTAGAAAACAGTTTCTGGGAGTTTAAAACTTAAAGAATCAATTAGAAATAAAAAGATATAAGGACAAATTCTGATGTTTGGTGCTTGATTTATTTCAATCATTATATAATAAGGGTTGTTTATTGATTGGTATCTAGTCTCTTTTTTCCTTTATATTTTCACTAAAGTCTTGATCGGTTGAGTGTCACTTCTAGAGGCATGGAATTAGTTAGGGCACTACTTATATGGGGAGGTGATAAGACTGAGGAATGCAGGGATCAGGTAGGGCAGAAAAGAAGAGAGTAGCCAGAGTGAAATTTGAAGTGAAGTCCCGAAAGAAGCAACAATAATGGTTTGAGAGATGGCACCAAGTGTTAAGTCCAAGAGAGTGGGCAAAGGGAAATGGGCCAGGAGCCAAGGGAATCAGTGGTGAGGAAGAGTTCCTGGCGAGTTGGGGCAAGAAGTTAAGAGAAGCATATAGGCCAACTGCAGTATGACTTTAGTTTCTAGCCTTGAAGCTGCCACTCATACAGCCTAAAGAGAACAAATATCATCACACCCAGAAACACTTCCCATGGTAAGCTTGGCTATCCCCAGTGGCATTTTTCTGTGGTACAATATTTCCTGATGTGTATATAAGAAACTCACCAAGCCTTGGGTTTTAGAACCTTGCAACCTACCTGTGCAGGTCTTCCTGTCAGGAGTTTGTAACAGAGATGAGCTCTTGCAAACGTTTACTTAATTAATTATTTTAAAATCTCCCCATCACTGAGATGTGCCATGCAAATAAGAGTTATCCAAAAATGTCTGTTATGAATGCATACATATATGAGGGCATTAATGAATGCACAAATAAACATATGAGTGAAGAGAAACTGTATGCTCTGTTAGAGCTAACTATCTTTAATGCTTATCTCAAGATGAAAGTTTGAGAGTCACTGACAAATTTGCCACATATCAATAAGCAAAAATAAATCTAGAACTGCTGTATATACTAATATTTATATAATGGTGATAACACTACTGGCTCTGCCACGCTGACAATTTTCTACTTTATTGAAAATTGATTCTAGAAACAAATTCCTCCATCTTTGTATAGCTCATCAGAATATTAAGCTTCTTTGTTAACATTTTATCATGAAAACATGATGTTATATTAAAAGTAGCTCCATTGTTCCAAATGTTTCCTATCTCAGATAATCTATGTGTCTCACACTTTATAATTTAATTATAAGTCATTTAAAGTATAGCAAACTTGTAGTAGGAAGGATTTGATTTAGTTTCCAGAATGTAGTGCCTGACAGTAGGATTGTTAAAAATAATGTAGATTTAGGGCAGTCTCATAAGAAGAGCTGAGGTGGGAATTTGGGCTTACATCACCTCTTTTCTCTTTCTTCCTCTTCTTTTTATTCTTACTCTCTTTCTTATTTTAAACTAAATGTATATAACACTAATAATGGCCTAAATACAAAACAATTCTGCAATCCACCCAAATTAGAAAAAAAAAAAAAAGCACCCTCTTCATTCACCAGCTTTGTTACTAACTTTTAGATGGATAGTCAGTAAAAACTGACTTTTTAAATGCTTTTCTAAATGGTCTCATTCTGTCTTGGTCTGTAAGACAAAGCCATTTTATAAGTAATCAATGAAAATTGATATTTGACAAAATCCAGAAAAGAAAAAAACTATGAAAAAGTAAAAATAATAGAATAAAACCAGGGTCTCAAACACATTTCAGTTTACTTTGTGTTGTGTACATGGGTGCAACACATTTTTCTCACAACACACTTCTTGACCAAAATCTTCCAGACCATCTATGTGTTACAGTATATGCTAACGTTAATTATTGTCCTTTGAAGCCATCTCATTTTCTGATCTTTGCAAAGAACATTCTGATGATTACGAGATTCATGTCATGACTATTTTTTTTAACATTGGACTGTTAGTGTGTCATGCAATGGATTTCATTATCATAATGAAAAGGCCAGTTCAATCAACTGCATCAAAATAGAGAGTGAACAATTTGACCTAAAGAAAGTGCTTAAATGTGTGGGGATGATTATGTGTGTACATGCTTACATATTTCTACACTCACTTCATGTCTTACCATAAACTGTATTTCTCTCCTCTTCCAGTGTTGGATCCCAATATTCAATAAAGACATTTCACTCATTGTATTGCAAAGAAAATCATGAGTAGTGCCACAAAAACAGTTGGAAAGCAAATAAAGATGCTAAGTGTTCTCAGTTTCAGGTATGAGTGAATTTTATGTGTGCCATGTTACAAATTGGGATAATATCATAAAAGAAAGTAAGCTGTTTTGGATAGCTTCAGCCTTTACCAGTATTTCTCAAAGAACCTTCTTTGTACCTTTTTCTTCTTTCACAAAAAACTCCTTTGATCTGAATGTGATTTTTGCCTCAGGCTTAATAAAATTCAATAGCTGTTAAACTTTACTTTTTGTGCCTTGTATGCATTCTTTGTTAAATTATTGAAGATTTCATTCTGGGTTAAAAGTAATCAACATATTTCATATATCAGTTACTGCCATGATTTTTAAACATAAAACATAAATGTGAAACAAAGGAATAGAATTTGTGCCATTATTTATTATTTTTTATTTTCTAAAACTGAGGGTGTTTTGTTGCTGTTGTTATTGTTTAAAGGAGCATCCTGATTTCATTTATTTATCAGGCAGTTGTTTAATTCTTTCTGCTGGTAAAGCACTCTATTGATATTTGGAATAAAAAGTTGAATAAGGCATTTTTCCTTGTCTTAATGAGCAAGAAGTGAGAATGGGTGGGAAGATTCATATATAAATAATTCAGAATTGTGAGGGGGTAGAGGCAAGGACAGAATGAAGGAGAGAAAAGAAACAAAGAAAAGAAGCCAAGATGAGCCATATAGTGTGGACTATGCAGTGGCAGAATGGCTGGCCTCATTGCCCTACTGCCTATGAAACTCTTAATCTGCTTTTCAAATAGAACCACGGGTATTATCCTGTGGGAATACATATAATGCTCATCACTCAATCAATAATAACTCCCAACTGGTAAGCTGTATGTCTCAGGCATTATCTCATTTCACTATCATCAGCTACTTTAAGAGACAGGCAATATCAACCCCATTTTGTTGAGGAAAATGCACCCCAAAAGACAGATCAATCTGTGTATAGTCATATATGTGTATTCCTCCAGCCAACAAGTAGAGGAACATAAATGAATCTGACATCAGTTTGATGCTGGAGCCGATGTTCTATGCACTTTCCCCTCACATCTCAGCAGTGCAAGTCAATAGAGAGGTCTTTTGCCTTTGAGATGGGAAAACAGACTGAATGGGAGTGAATGTTCTTAAATCTCATCTTAACAGTGTGGTTCAGGGTCAGAGGGCTCCTCTGTCTAGGGTAGGCAGATATTATAGCATAACACGTAATACCATTTCATGATGTATTTCCTTTTATGCAGTGCATAGTTAGTGCTACTTAAAGAAAATATCTTCAGATATGCTTAGCTAAATGATACAGTCTTACTTTCTTTATTCTCACCTAAGTATAAAATTTGGAAGCAGGATGACTTTGATACTGGCAGGCTAGATTGGCAAACAAATTATTTCAAGTCTTTGAATGTCTCATCATTGGTAAAATGGGGGAAATATTCACTTGAAAGATACTTCTGACAATTTAAACAGATAATATAGGAAGTATAGTCAGCCATACTTAAAGTATTTGTGCCAGTAAAGTATCTAAGGAATTAATAATAGGTACCCACTCTATAAAAACTATTATTAGCAATTGGTCTTATTAACACATAATTTGTGGTTTCTTTCCAAATTTGTATTTTAGCTCTTATTTCTAATGACATTAGTTAAAATTAAAGCACTTTAAATCTAGAAAATTTTCCACATCACACAGAGAAGGCAAAAAATTTTCTGGCCCATTTATTACACAGAGCTCCCTAAATTCAGGCCAAAGCAGCTCTTGCTCTGTTTACAGTGATTCCACATTAAACACAGATCTAATTTGCAAATTATTATCACCCTTAGACTCCAGATTTCTTTTATTCCCCTGCCTGGAAAGAATTTATATCATTTTTTCCTCATGCAGTCATTTACATTTTTGAAGGCCAAGTTTCTTTTTATGTAGACAGTTCTAACTTCGTTGGATTATATTTCTGGGGTCCCTGGTGTTTGATACTCCTCCCAAGGTAGGATCATCTTAAAATTTTATGAGTATGTTTTGAGATCTGCATCTTCCCTCAACACATTAATAAAAATGTTGAATTAGAAAGAACCTCACACATATCCCTTATGATAACCTCACTTACATCTTACCAATTCAGCACAGATTTCACAAAAATTCATCCAATTCATTTTTACAGATATTTATGAGCGCCTCCCTGCTATAGCAGGAGCTGGAGGTGAAGAGGTGGATAAGCCCGTATTCCTGTTTTCAAGTACTTTACATGTGAATTATCCATGAGAAACCCATTTCTCATCTGAGAGCTATCCTATAACTACTTGGTCAGTGCAAAGGTGAGGAAAAAATATCTCACTCATTTTGATCCAGTACAGTTTAAAAAGCTAAGGAGTTACTATTAATTTGTTGAATATGAGTACTAATGGGTAAAGGCTATGTGTTTGTATCATTGTGTATTATTCTCAGACTCATTCATAGTTGAAGAAGCAAGTCGTTTTGGAGTTGAAATACATGGAAGAGATTACTTCCTGTGGTACATCAAAACCCTAGAGAGAGTGCAACTGTTTGAACAGGATCTCAAAATAAGTTAGCAAAACAAGAAGTAGTGTTGTATCATCTTTTTCCACTGGTCTGAATTGCCTTGGTAAATTATATCCCTATTATGTATGTCATCTTCTTTTAGAAGGTAAGCTCCTCAAATACTGGGTTTCTATCAAGCATAGATTTTCTGTTGATGCTACTGCACTTTGAGCATTAAATTGAATTAACAATGTATTTATTATTTGATATTTAATATTAAATATTAGACAACAGTTGTGTAAGTGTGTATTTTGAATGTCTGGCAGAAGGGTGCAGAGAATAAAAAATTTCAAAAAACAATGGAAGTGATAGATGGTGTTACATGTGTCTGATGATAGGAAGATAAATTTTAAAGTCTTATGGGGGAATTTTAGGAATGATTCATTAGAGGTACACAGAAAACTAAACAAAAGAAAAGATTAGGCTATTATTACTTCTAGGAAAATGTGTAGAAGACTAGAAATATACTCAGCCTCAAATAATATTTGAATATTTTTATAATAATATAAACAATTCTGATTTAATTAAAACCTGTGATATAGTTGATAGGAAGAATTGAGGCAAGGTAAATAGCTACAATTTCACCTTTCATAGGAGAACAAGATAGATGATGTCAAAAGTTTACAAATCAAGCAGTGACTCCCTAACCATTTAGAAATATGGAAGTAAATATCAGGAGATAACAGCTAAAGGAGCTGAAAATAGCTGCTTCTGTTGGCAAATCACTGAAGTGAGGAGAAGTTGTATGAGAGCTCAAGGCCACAAATCAGGAAAATTTGAGTCAATCTGGATGTTATCTATTAGAAGACCAACAGTGTGGGTCTGTTTTCCATAATTACTGCATGAATAGGCAAAGAGAATTCCAAATAAGGCAATGACAATTACTCTGTAGTGAGAACTTCACATCAATATTTCACTTTCGTGAGTAAAATATAATGCATTTTATTTTTCCCAATCCTTTCATATATCCCAGAATGCACATGATTAAAAAGAGAAAAATATATTTACAAATGTCCATGTAAGTTTTCTAGTTACATCAACTCTTGATTTATTGATTTGCTACGTTTATTTTCAAAAATAATGTTTGTAGACTTTTTTGGTGAGATATTTTTAAAAATATCTGACCTTTTTCTACTTGTTTATATAATCTCCAAGACTATGGACAAGTTAGTTTGCATCATTGAACCATTTCCTAATATTGGAAAAATCATTGAAAAGCATATTAAATGCCCAGTTCAGTGCTTGAGAAACAGTGGGCACCCCCAGAAATCATGATTATTATTTTTTATAATTATTCTTATCTTCTATATTTCTTGATAGGACAACACAAAATAGTCCAACAAAAAGAATGATTCTTTATGGTCCTGCTCATTAGATATCTGAGGATTCCCTTTCCAAATGTCCCTAGAGCTCTTATAAAAGCATTTACAACAATCTAGTAGATACCCTCTTCAAAAATCAGCAAAAAAAAAAAAAAGCAAAGACCTCTACTTTGTGAGGAGATAAATATTTATTTTCAGTAGCCTATTTCATTTTGTCACTTCTGCAATAGCATAAGTATTGTCAGAGTTAAGAGGCAAGTCCTAGTCATATGCAGCTGATGGATAAGGCAGCCAGACTGTGGATACAATTGCTGCAGGAGTAGCTCAACGCCATCTGGAGTATGTCCCTGGTGAATCATGCCCTATATGTAGCTGAGAGCTGCCAACTCGTAAGTGCTGGAGAAAATTGGAAAAAGTAAGTTAGAAAGGAAACTAGAGATGCACAGTTTTTGAATAACCAGCAAGCACTTACAATTCTTAAAATTCTGCTCACACGATAACAGCTTTATATGTATTTGTGATATTCATAAAAATAAATCTATTTAATTTGATATAAAGTAGGATTTATTCATAAATTATGTGTTTCTGTAGTGTTTTATAAAGTGGTTTTTGCTGATTTCCTAAGGATTATTCACAAATTATAAAATGTTTCTTAATTTAACATGTCCACTGTGTAATTATGACCAGGTTGAAAAATTTGTAGTGTATCTACATATGTATCAGAAGTTAAAGTGTTTTGCTAAAAATAACCAAACAAACTAGCTTTTGCATATCAACTAAAATCTTTCTCAATAAAAGCATACCGTTAGTTTTGGAGTGTTTGTCAAACAAGGCAATTTTTTTTTTCTGTTTTTCTGGCAGTTTTTATTGCAACTTTTATTTCTGGGCTCAGCTGCATTCTACTGTGGTTCTACAATATTTCAAAAAACTGTATTCATATTCTTACTTATCTAAGAAGTTACAAATGCATCTACATTTATTTAGTTGTTATCATATATGACAACACTCTGCTTTACAGTCAACTGTTCTAAGTTACAGTTTTTTTCTCCCAGATTTTATTTCTCTTAGCACTTTGTCTATAACGTATGCTGGGTCACTTAGGTATCATTCTGTTTCTGAGTTTAAAGGTCCCATATCTTTTACAATGCCAGGTTAGTCCTATTACTAACAAATTTAGTTTGATGTCATACACAAGTATTTAACACCTATTTATTTCCTTGTAAGTAGTTTCAAAGATAGTATATTTGTCTTTTGCAAAAGAACAAACTCAATTCTCTGATGCAGTTACCTCTCCAGCTCAGCATATCCTGAGGCTGTGCTGGCAAAAGGTTGTAAAAGATTGGTATTGATATTCTGCAGCAGTCACATTGTCAAGTTTCCAACAGGAGGAAGAGCATTTAGAAAATCTGGGCATGTGGTAGTTAATTACACTATTATAAACTAAATTTACAACAGGTGACTCGGTTAGGCTATGAATTGACAAAGAGCACACAAGCTCTTCTTCAATTATTTTTCCATAAATTGGGAGACAAAAGTAGCATTCTTTATGTGGTACATCAGTGAAGGTATCTTAAACATATGGCAGAAATCCTACACAATTTTTGTCATCTCACACCTTCTTGGTGCTTGTTTATTTTCATTATCTTCTTGCAATTTATATTTAGTGGGTTCTTTTTGTTCTTGTATGATTTTTAAACTGGAGACTCATTCCAGGCATCGGAAGAAAAGTAAGGGAGATGACACACACACAACACTGAAAGACTCTAAGAGCTTTCTTCAATGAAACTCTCTATACTTCTAAGTGTGGAACACATAACTGGTCTTTAAATCTGAAGTATGTTTTGCATCTTCTTGTCCTTTAAAACTTATTAAGTGTCTAGGGAAACATGTGCTTTGTATTCAGGCATGGTCCATGTGTCACTGAAGGCAATGATCCAATGTGCTATGGAAATTTCCTGGGGCATATTATAAGCTATTGTTTGCCATCTTGGCTAGATAATCCTGCCTCATTTATTGGAGGGCCATTTCAGCTGCACTGTCAACAGCGGAGGAGGATTGGGTCACCTTTGCCTAGAATATCGTGTAAAACCTGTCAAATGTTCAGGATTGTAGGCACATTAAATGTTTGTTAAGATTTCAGTCATATTACTATTACTGAAGAAGATTTAATGGGGAGTTTGTCATAATTCTGCCTTGGATTTCTTCACTTTTGTGCTAAAATCTTGTAATAGTGTGACCAAAATTTTATTATAGATGGTCTTTGTACAAGAGGAACAGATGTTGGCAGGTTTATCTGCTGATTTTTGTGAATGTTAGAACAAGCACATTTTTAAAATAAAAAATGGCCTAATCTATCTTATTATCTTTCAAAATTAAATATGCACTCCCTTTATTTTCTCAGTCATACAACCTCAGTATATCAACACAGACTTTTCATATTTGGAGAACCAGCTTATTAAAAGCTACAATAAATTTAATAAGGAATTTTTAAAATTATGGTATCCATTATAAAAAGCACAGCTTCTAGGTAAGACTAGAACAGTTCATTTTGGAGTGTATATACTTTTCACATTGTCAACATTTTATCATAGTATTAAGAGATGATTGCTCTTACTGCACAATGTAAATGCAGTGGGCATTCACAGACAAACTGACATTGGCAGCCACTGAACACTTCAAAATAATAAATTGTATTTTTGAAAGGTATCTCAAGGTTAGCACGTTTCATTGATGACTCATGTTGAGTTATTGTTATAGGAAAGTTTCCATATTTATTGGATCAGGTCTAAGACATTCCGTATTTATTGAATCTAGCTCCAGGTCATCGAGAAGTCTCCATGATGAATTCTGCCCTTGATATCGCAAGAACGCATTGCAACCTTTCTTCCTGGGTTCCAGGCCTGCCATCCTTTCTTTAATCCTCTAACTTCCCCATCCCTATGATCATCTACATCCATGGAATTCTTTATATTTAAGGCACCTGAACATTCACTATGTCACCAGAAGTATCCCAGTTTTAATCCTAATATTTTAATTGTCACATCCTTCCTGGGAATATGTAAACCTACATAGTTGCATTCTTCATTCCAAGTTTCGGTTTACATAACAACATAGAAGGAAAAACAGGTCAGGAGTCAAGGTCTGGCTAATTCCTTGCTTTAATCTCAGTCATTTTACTTTAATGCTTATTTTTTTATTGCAATCAGCAGCTCTATGTTACAAAATGAGTTACAGCGTTGGTGCAATACACCCTGCTCTGGTAGGGACCTTCCTCAAGTGCAAGTGCAACTGAATACCTATAAAGGAACTGGGACACATTCTAAATTCCCAGATACATATTTTAAATGCTCAAAAGATCAACTGTTAAAAACAAAACTATCAACAATCAATTTTTCCCAACATAGAAATATTTTTAAATACAACTCATTTCCTTATATATATTTTAACATCTAAATTTTCATTTTAGGGAGAATTGTTTAAGGCATGAAGAATGCATTTCTCCAGATTGGAGCAGAGCCTTGAGAAGATGGTAGGTTGGCTAACGGAGAAGGAGAGAGGTAAAAATAATTCCAGAGGGTGTGTCATATCTCAGGCAGCACAGTCCAGGATGAGGGCAATGATTAGAGGACTGAGTGCAGGAAGAGGTGGGGAGAACATCACATCATCGTATAATCTGTGATACAATTATATTTCCGTCTTTTCCACTCAGTTCCTGTCCTTGAATGTGTATTCTCTAACAAGCTAATTTGTTGATTTTATTATAGTACGTAGGAGAGCAAAGTTGCCTTTTTAAACACATCATTTTAAATCCAGTCTATAAGACTATCTTTTATTATTAATGGAACATCTTGGTGTTGTATAAACAGCACTGGTCTGGAAGTAAGGAGAGCTTTGTCTTATCTTGTCCTTTGGGGTCTGAGAGTGGCGAGACCCAAGTTCTCTGGTCTTCTGTCGCCTCCCACAGAAACAGAGAGGCAGACCAAAGACCTGGAGGTGCTAGGGCATCTATGATCCATGCTTCATGGTGTCCTAAAAACAGCATGCTCATTAATTGACTCTAAGTCGAAATGCCTTTCTTGAATGTTTTAAAATTCAAATCTGAGATCTTTTTAAAAGTATAACCATCCCACATAATTTTGCTGCAATTTTACCCTAATTTCTTTAACAACATTAGACAAATATATTACTGATATCTAATGAATTAAGAGGCATCACTCCATCCCAGTAAATGGAAACCTTCACTTAGCCTAGAATGTTGGAGTTCCTAGTTCCCTCATTACCTAGATTGGGAAATTTTATACCCCCCTTTTGGGAAATTATTAATTATTTAGAGTACAAGAAAATCTTTAACTCCTTTTCTCTTGAACCCACAGGATATAGATGCAGAAAAAAATGCAATGGTAATTTTGGTTGTGAAAATTAATAAACCCAGCGTGATGACAGTGCCTCATGAACAATAGAGAGAAGTTAGAAGCTCACATTCCCCTCCAGATTGCTGGAGTCATCTAGTGTAGTTACTTTTCATCAGAAGTATTTATGGCTGTAAATTGCTTTTGCTTTTCATGCAGTTGTCTTCCGATTCTCCTGGATTGATGTCAGATATGATAATAAAACTAAGCTTGTACACCCTTAGGCAAGAGGCTTTGGGATTCTTGCTGGCTTGAGAGATGTGTGGGGTTTTTGAAAGTGTCTTTTGTAGTTGTTTTTCCACTGCCAGCCAGCCAAGGCCTTCCCTGGAGCTCTGGGAGAAGCTTGCCCCCTGGACAGACGGTGGTAACCTCACAAGGTCAGCCTTGTGAAATTGGAAGAAAATGGTTTCCCTGGCAGTCCTGACGGTTCATTGCGGCCATAAAAGGGCCAAAATCAGAAGAAGTTTCCCACTTCTGAGCCCACTTAACTGCTCAGCAAGAGAGAAATCAGAGCATTCATTGCAGCAAAGAAATGCCTGCTTGATTTTATCATGAGGAGAGTAGCTTTAGTAGGTGGGTTTTTTCACATCTTAGTGAACCTTTGTATCTCATTTTCTCCCCCAGGCTTCCATTTTTCTTCTCTCAAGTCCGCAGTTTCTCTTTCTTTGTTCAAACTGTTTTCTGAAACACCCCCATAAATGCAATGCAAGAAAACACTTGGACAATTTTCATTTCCTACTCTGACAAAAGTTAAAAGAGTGGAAGAAAGCAAGTCTCTGTCCAGCCCACAAACTCCTTTGCATTCTTTGTTTTTTTGTTTTTAAATGTAAATATCAGAAAGAGTTCATATGTTAATCTTTGATATTCAAAATCCAGACTAAAAATTCGAAAGTAAAAAGTCATGTGAGGTTTGCCATTTGGTTTATCAGCCACTGTCATGGAAATCTGAGCATCCAGAACCATTGGCAGAGCCCCTTCTCTGTGCCCTGCTCAAGCCAGGTAATACTGCTGCTACCTCTACCACTACCATAACTAGCAGCTAGGAATATTCAAGGAATTATGTTGCATGTATCATTGTAGTAGCTAGCTCTTACATAGTGCTATGTATAACAATTCCTTGCATATTCCTTGCATATAAAGGATAGTAGAAGCTAGCAAGGAATATGCAAGGAATTGTTATATATAGTACTATATAACAGCTAGCTCTTATATAATGTTAGCACTCTTATATAGTGCTATATGTAACAATTCCTTGAATATTCACCACCATTACTAGCAGAGCTGGGTCTTATATAGCGGAATATGCAAGGAATTGTTATATATAGTACTGCGTAAGAACTAGCTCTATAAGTAATGATAGTAGCTAGCTCTTACATAGTGCTATATGCAAGGAATTGTTTTAAGTGCTCAACTTATTTAACCCCACAGCACTATGGGATAGATACTATATTTAGTCTCACTTTACAGAAAAAAAAACTGAGACACAGAGAGATTACATGATTTGCCTAAGCTCACACAGCAAGCAGAGCCAGAATACAAGAAAAACAGTGTCTTCACTCTTTAGCACTATGTTCAGGTTTCATCTGCATGTCTTCATTTATTTTTTTCATCTGAAATCCTTAAAACTAGTAACCGTGACCAAGTATCTGAAAATTGCAAAGATCTCAAGGAGTAATTCCCTGATCTCTATCATTTAAAATGAAGACTCATAACATTGCTCACCCCTGGTTGTTTGAAACAGTTCTGGTTTATACCTACTACCTCTAGCCTATTTTATTCTCAAAAGTGTACTGGCTTATATGTTAGATAATAAAAAATAATAACATTTTATAATAAAATAATATATTTTATAGCTACTCTAAATGGAAACAAAAACCATATTTGGAAGAATAGAGTGAATTGCTGCTTTGATCAATGGATTTATTTTGTTCAGAAATGGGACAACTTTGTACTTCATCAGTACAGACTCTGAGTTCTGGTTTGGAGCCAGACACACTTCTCTCATGCAGAATGGGTGTATTCTTAAAGGAGTGTTGGAGGTGAAGTGATTGCCATGTTCCCTGTGGGGAATTGGATGTTTTATTTGTGCTGGTTCTGATGCAGGGAAGCTTATAAAAGGGTGAAAGTACTTTTGTTCTTGTAATGTCTTACTGCGTAAGGAAGGATGGGTTGTTGACTGAGGTGAAGGAAGTGCCTTAACAGCAAAAAAAAACAAAAAAACAAAAAACAAAAAACTGAGAGTTGGCTCAGAAATGAATAGGGCACTGAAGCAAAGCAACGTAATATTTGAAATATACAAGGAAGAGGGCAGGAAAGAAATTACATGTGAATGATTTGTATTTACTACAAAGAGCAAGAAGTTTAGGGAACATTTTGAAGAAAATCAGAGAAGTCAGATGAGGAGACTGGAAAACTCATTGGTCAGAAGTATTTAGAATATATTAGGAGAGGGAAAGCTTGAAGTTGAAGGGCCAGAAAGGTCAGAAATATGGACATCTTTATAAATTTATGTGTTGTACTTCCACAATTAATTAAACTGTGTTAGCAGTCTCTGAACGAAGGGATGAGAATGAATGAATGGCTAGAGCAAAACCCAGATTAAAAATTAAGTTGCAGAATTTGATGAAAGACAGACATTGATAATACTCTCAAAAGGTAATAAATCATATAGTCAAAGGATTGGAGATCATTGAATATGTTTCCAGGGGAAAATTTTAGATGTAATTAAGCTCAGGGTAAAGTAGTGGTCTCTCTGGGGTGATAAACTAATGGACTTAAACTATTTTCTCACTTTTAGATTTTCTGTCTCTCCTGATCAAAGTTGTAACTTTGTAATGGGTAAAAGACTCTGAGAGCTTAGAGAAGTATTTGAAAAAGGTTTTTTGGTTTTTTTTTTTTTTGCATATTTTAAATAGCCTTTACCTCCTTTTGCAATCTTTGTTGATCAATACCTTCCACACCTCCAAATCTACCCCCATCCTCACCCAAGCAAATCAAATTGACCACTGTTTTAGCATAGTTTTCCTAAATAACAGAGATTGTGGCAAGACTACATTGTCAATGCTCTATAGGGAAATGAAATTTCAAAGCAAAGGTAAGGGAAAAGGAAATGAATCACAGGGGCATGGAAGCGAATGCAAGGTGATGTGTTACGGTGCTGGTCGGACAATGCTTCAGGAGGTTTCTAGACAGGATGCACAGAAAAGCCATGACTCAGAACAGTCCACTACAAGGAATTTATCTAGTATATTATCCTAGACTTCTCTCCCATTAGTCTATTTGCCTCATGAGCTGTCTACTTCCCTGAGTTTTTTCATTGTATCACTTGGGCTCCTTTGGAAGTGGTGTGGGGCTTTGTCTAGTCCAAAATTGCTTGGAAGAGCCAAAGCCTGTAGAACAGGCTTGCAGTAAACTATCTCAGTCACCAGGATCTGTAAACTCACAGGTAGTCTGTGACCTTGATGTCAGCTTGTAGGCCTTAGCACAATATATTGTACATAAAAATAGTTAATGAATATTTATAGAATAAAAGAATGAAGTTATATATCGTTCTGCTCAAAAATCAAAATTCGAATCCCACAAATAAGGTATCTAAATTCTTATGACATTCTGTTTACCATCTACCTAGATATCAGAAATTCACACCTAAAACAGTAGCCGCTGAGTTTCTATAAATCCTCTGAAAATGTAAGCACATTTTAAAAAATCACACATGGTTTCTAAAAAGTCAAACTAAGCTCTAGGTATATATTTTAAACTATGCATGGGAATGAAAAAGCGCTTCTCTGACATGCTATGCTAAAAAAGTACTTTCTTTCAGTTTCATTACAAATGACATTTTAACATTTAACATTTGGTGGTAATAACTGTCACTTTTTAAAACAGGTTTATCGTTGTCACTAATTTTTACACTGTTCCTTGCAGATGAACATTTTTTCAAAAAATAAACAAAGATTAAATAGTTCGCCCAAAGATACAATGGTAGAGATGGGGGAGGTCTCATCAGATGTTTATTAATTAGTATCTTTTCTACAAAATCACATGCTGACTACCAGATGAAGATAAATTCACCACATTATCATACTTTCTGTTACCTAATACCTCAACAAGAATCCTTAAAACACTGTGTTAAAACAATCATGGGAAATAATAATTTAGAAAATGATAGTGATTCGTTGGAGAAACTGTCTAAAGGGATTGGTTTAAAGAAAACTATCTCAGATAAAAAAAGGAAGAGATAATGTAAGTATAGGTAGAAATTTTGCTTCAAGCATGGCTTGTTTTACACCACATAAAGTAGCTTAAAATATAGCCCCAATGTTATCTTTGTAGTTTTTCTATATAAATACAGAACTTAAAATTAGCCTTTATGTTTTTGAGAAAACAAATACTAATCCATGGTCAAAATAATTGGTTCAAAAAGCTGGACGCTTGTAGTAGGTTTTGAAAGAGAATACTTGCTTGTACCCACTATGTAGAGATAATTTATTTTAGAAATTTACATATCCAAATCATGGTGAAAGTTAATATTAAAATAGAGAAAAATAAAGACAAATGTTTCAAATACTACTAGAAAATACATTCAGAATCAGACGCTGCTTGCAAGCAGATATTTTACATAGAACAGTGTTTTAAGGAAAGAGATGATAGGTTTTCAAGGATTCAGTTGTCATTGGATATAGGCATTTGCCTTTTGTGTGTATTTAAGAATATGCTTTCTTATTCTGTTCTGAGCAGAAGATCTTTTTCCAGCACGATGATAAAGCACATGGTGCATTGTGGTCCCAGAAATGTATGCGCTGAGGTCATTATCAACCCCAGACTAGTTTCTGTCTTCAATGCACATTAATTCACATGTCATTAGACATGAAAACTAAAGTGCTTAGAACCTATGTTCTTTTGCTTTTTGTCTTTCAGGTGTCATCAAAAGGAAAAAAAAAAGCACCACCTTAGAGTATATGAATGAACAGGAAATAAACATAAGAATAAGAAAAATTCAAATCATGTCCAAATTAAATTAAAGAAAATTAATCATAGAAGTTTTAAATAGAACATTCACTTGCAAGTAAATGACTTCCAAATTTGAGCAAAGTTTTTTGGAGTTTTAGACTGTTCGCATGTAGTCACAGTGACACTTTGTGTTCATTGTTAGGGAATGCACTCTAGGAAAGTGCTAGATGAATGGATACTATGATGCATTGTGCTGGGAACACTGCTATAGAATTCATCCTTGGAAAATCCAAGAGAGAAAATGAGAAACAGAATGAATCAAAATGAAACTTGTAAACTCAGAGGAGTGGACATATGGATATGGAGTGTTATAAACACATGGATAATGTACCTCCAAATTCACTAATATTCTAACACATTGTCTAACACAGCATACTCTCTCCTTTTTAAATAACTGATGTAGCCTCTAGGTCTAAAATATTTGTTCTATGTCATTTATTTAGAGATGTTATTGTAAGTTATTTTAATTGTCACTTAACATCTCAGTGGATAATTGGGCTTATAATTCTCTGAAATAAAATCAGACAGAAACTTATTTAGATTTAAAAGTTGAATTTTTTCCTGAGATGATGCAATTCTACTCTTATCCGATGAAATAAATGGCAATATATTTCAATGATTACTAGTGAAAGAGAGAACAGCGTGAATCCAAATATCCAAATATATAATTTTACAATATTGGGTTAAAGAAGGATATTTATATTCTTTTATGTAAAGAATATATTTTATTCTAATACTGCAGTTGTCTTTATAAGGGTTGTATAATACAGATTTAGAGAAAACATTTTAAATAAAAACATAATAGTTGGATTTATTAGAATATTTATATGATATCCAGATAGCTAACTAGGAACATTTGAGAACTCTTGATAGAAGCTTTGAATATGTTTGATGATATAGATGTATACACTCATACATACAAATATGTATGGACACATATACACAAACATACATGTATATATTTAAATACAATCTATGTGTATGAAATTTTAGATTAATTTGTATCTACGTAGATGAAGTCAGTTGTAGACTTTAGCAGAAATGGCATATTAAAAGTAAAAGAACAAAGCTTTGGAGGGCTGGAAAATATGTAGATCAGCAATTTTGTATTCATTCAGATAATTTATTGCCTACTTTCTCCTTTTGTTTGCATTTGTAGATAAACTTAAAAAAAAAAAAAAACTGGCTGGGCATGTGGCTCACACCTGTAATCCCCGCACTTTGGGAGGCCGAGGCTTTCAAGACCAGCCTCGCCAACATGGTGAAACCCTGTCTCTACTGAAAATACAAAAATTAGCTGGGAGGGGTGGCATATGCCTGTAATCCCAGCTACTTGGGAGGCTGAGGCAAGAGAATCGCTTGAATCCAGAAGGTGGAGGTTGCAGTGAGCTGAGAACGCGCCACAGCACTCCATCCTGGGCAACAGAGTGAGACTCTGTCTCAAAAAAAAAAAGAAAAAAGAAAAGTAAGTAAAACTCAAATAATTTAGAAAACTTGCCCCAAACACAGTAACTAATAAGAGGCAGAGCAAACATTTGCGCCCAAAGCCAGGGGGCTGAATCTTCCAGGACCCTACTGGTGTGCATCTTAATTTACTTAATAGATTTGAATCTAAGAAGCTGTGTACAATTAATGTTTTATAAACTCTGTCCTTGCCAGTGAATTCCCTTGAATTTGGAAGAATCCTTGTGTAGTCCCTTAATTTACATAGTTTCTAATCTTAAATATTCATGGATTCGCTGAGATTTGCTAGGAAAAGGATATTTGTTATTATTTGAATGTTTTCCTTTATATCAAGTAATCAAGAAGTATAAAATTATAAAACAAACTGCAGTTAAAAAAACATTGTCACTAAAACTATAGTTATATCTTGATAAAGTCAGCAACTCTGGACCTCTTAGCAAGAAGTGAAATGTTTAGGAGGCTCTGCCATTGGTAGAACCTGTCTCATTTTGAGGATGAAAGAAGTTTGATCGACAATTACATCAGGGCAACTGGAGTCAATACAGACAGTCTCAGGAAAACTGATCACTCTATTAGTGAGGGCAACTTGAGTGATGATTTCATTCTGCACATTTTTGGTACTGACCATTTATATTTACATACACATTTTAAAAATTCAGAATCGTAGATACATCTAAATTACTATAGAGTTGTTCCTCAGTATCCAGAGGGAATTGGTTCCAGAATCCCTGGTGGATACCAAAATCTGAGGATGCTCAAGTCTCTTATATAAAATGGCATACTATTTACATATAACTTATGGATATTCTCCCATATAGTTTAAATCATCTCTAGATTACTTATAATACCAAATACAATGTAAATGCAATGGAAATAGTTATTATACTGCATTTTTAAAAATTTGGATTTTTTGGTTTTATTATTATTTCATATTTTGATTTATGGCTGGTTGAATATGATACAGAACTCACAAATATGGAAAACTGACTAATTTTATAAGCAAAACCATATAGTCAAGCAGATAACAAAAAATCCAAGATACTCCTAAAATTATAAGAAAATAAAGAGATGCAAAATGAAAATGATACATTTGTTTTAAAATATTGCTGTTGGTTGAAGAAAGAAAGCGCTAGATAAATACAGGCCAAATAAAAATAAACACCACCACGACTGCTACTATCACCACCCCAAACCCCGGTCATCTATCAGTGAATACTATCATGTACCAGGAACTGTTGTGTGTTTCACAGACACTATCTCATATAGCTATTAGAATAATTATATAAGCAAAATATATTATCCCTAATTTACATAAGAGAAAACTGATGCTCAGAGAAAGTAAGTATTTTTTTCCAGTATCAGCTTCGAAATGGCACTCATGAGATTTGAGTAAGTAACTTTTTTTTTTCTCCAGAGCCTATGCTTTTTACTGAAATGTCTAGAGAAAAACATCTTGGGAGTGTAAGTGATAATTGACTCATGTGATCAAATGAATTACCGTTAGTGGGATTAAATGTGATATTCGATCTATGATTAAAAGTAGATGATGTGCTTTAGTAATTAGATCATTAGATGAACAGTCAGACTATAAAAGTCCAGTTCTGGTTTTTGTTTCACTACTTATATGGTGCTAGGCAAGTTCCTGGTTCTCTCTGGGCTCCCTTTTCTTATCTACAAAATTAGTTACTTCACTCAATACCCATTTATTGAGCACATTTTTAAATGCAAGACTCCATTTCCAGTATTTCGTGGAACCCAGAAATAAATCGAATACAACTCTAAGTCTACATTAAAATTGCATTTGAAATAGCTGTGACTTCTTCATAATTATTTGAGTAGTTTTGATGGATAAAATAATCTTTTTATAAAGAAATACAAGAATTCTGGAAAACAAATCCTGACCTGAAGTATACTAGTATTTCTTGAGTGCTTAAAATCTGTCATATATTACCTAATTAAATGTAAATGTCCTATGAAATAGATACTATTAACTTTACCTTATAGATGAGGAAACAGACTCAGAATATATTACTTTCTCAAGGTAACATAGCTAAGAAGTAAATCAAAACCAAATATAGATCTATCTTAATCACAGATCTATGTTTTCCATTCATTCCCTTATTGAGTGATAATATGTGCAAGGCAGCGTGTTAAATGCTTAGAAAAGAGATCAGATCTCCGCCCATATAGAACTTACAGTCTACTAATCATATATTAAGCCAGTAAAGGTAATAAATATAGTCATATACATTGGTACATTTGTGAAGGAAAATTACAGGGTGCTATGAGAATAAATAAGGGGGAGGACAATTCAAGATTGGGTGGTCAAGAAATTCCCCTATAAGGAAATGAGGTTTTTCTTTGCTTTGCTTTGCTTTCCTTTTCTTTTCTTTCTTTCTTTTTCTTTCTCTTTCTTTCTTTCTCTCTCTCCTTCCTTCCTTTCTCTTTCTTTCTCTCCTTCCT
The DNA here is from genome assembly GCA_963573385.1 of Cacajao melanocephalus. Classification (NCBI taxonomy): domain Eukaryota; kingdom Metazoa; phylum Chordata; class Mammalia; order Primates; family Pitheciidae; genus Cacajao; species Cacajao melanocephalus. The sequence continues at coordinate 39,232 of CAUYLG010003714.1, forward strand.
TCCTTTACTTTTCTTCTTCTTTTCTTTTAGAAAATGAAACTTAATATATAAAGGATTTGTCTTGGCTAAAATGGAAAAAGGAGCATTCCAGGCAGAAGAAATAGTGCAAAAGCCCCGAGGAAATGGCTGGGACACATTGTGCCAGGGGAAGCATAGCTAAAGGCGAAGGTGATGAGCTATGTGCAACCCAGAGATTCACATTTTATTCTAGATTTAATCGGACCCCTTAAGAGTTTTATGCAAGGGAGTGATATGGTCAAAGTTTTATTCTTCTATTTTGGCATGTCACTGGTAAACTAATGTCACACACACACAAAAAATGCAGCAAATTGAACTGAATAATTGAGTCAATGTTGAATAAAAAAATGCAGAATACCATCAATGTAGTGCCCAGTTTAAAGCGCTCTAAGAAAGAAGGGAGCCACATTGACTTTTAAGAGAAACTAGGCCAGGCACGGTGGCTCACGCCTGTAATCCTAGCACTTTGGGAGGCCAAGGCGAGTGGATCACCTGAGGTCAGGAGTTCCAGACCACCCTGGCCAACGTGGTGAAACCCCGTCTATACTAAAAATACAAAAATTTGCCAGGCATGGTGGTGGGCATCTGTAATCCCAGCTACTCAGGAGGCTGAAGCAGGTTAATCTCTTGAACCTGGGAGGCGGAGGTTGCAGTGAGCTGAGATAGCCCACTGCACTCCAGCCTGGTGAAAGAGCGAGAAACCATCTCAAAAACAAAAACAAAGAAGAGAGAGAGACTAACCACAGCTTAACCAGTAGTCAATTCTAACTGCTGGGATGAGGCAGGGTGGGAAGTATGGATGAGAAGATGAATAGGATATCAAGAAACATTTCAAAGAGGTAAAATCTACGTAAATGCAAATACCTCATGAAATCCTAGTGCCAGGGCTTTTTTCTGGTGGTATTAATCAGAGTAGTTGGATAATCTATACTTGGAAAAAAAAACAAACAGCCATTTTAGAAATTTAGGCATGAGATGATGATGGCTGGACCCATGACTGAAATCCTAGATGACAGATGACTGGTTGGACGACTAGTGACTCTGGCAGTCTCTTAGCATAGATGAACTTTTAATGCATGTTTTCATTGTAACTTGCTCAGAGAAAGCAGAGATTTCATTGGCCAAACAGACACTAGGTGGCTGTCACTTTCCTTCATAAATGAGATATATTCAGTCTGAACCACAAGAAAGAGCTTAAACTCTGGGATAATCTAGACTTTAGTGTAAGCATCACTTCAGCCTTATGGCAGTCCATTAGCTTAAGCAAACCCTGTGCAATATGGTCAATTCAATAACATTAGGTCAATGGTAAGGTTTAGGAGATGCAGTTATATGTACATTAGCATATACTCTCCTACCTGTGCAATAGCAGGGAATCTAATTGACATGTGAAAGTGCTTTGGATATGACGGATGTGGAGGGGAGGAATGGAGAGAAAGGAAGAGGTCATAATTCAAAATAGTCAATTTACTGGTTGATATTTCCTGCCTCCTATATCTTTAGAGCCAGACATTCCAATCCTCACCTGTGTGATGAATTGTTATTTTCCACACGTGGGGTTTAGTTTTCTCCTTCTTGTCCTATCATCTTTGCAAATCTGCTTGCTTCATAGCAGGGTTCTGAGGGTTAATCATTTATTTAGTGTGTAGAAAAGTACTTTGGGCATCTCAGAAGAAATATCTTACATAGAGAATAAATAATACAACAATAACAAGCTGGTGAATTTTAGTTTGTGTGCACCTCTCATCTCAAGTCCTGCCTGGACCCTAGCAGTTCTTCATCTGTGAGTGGGCAGGGTGACTTGATGAAGTAAAACACACACATTATTCCTGGATCACAAAATAAGTCCAATGGATAACAGGAGAAGGGCTCCTAAGAGTTGATCTGAAGAGGGAAAGATAAACAGAACAGCAAGATAATCTAAAGAGTGGATGCTTAACCTTTTTATTATTCAAGAAGACCTTTCTAAGACTTCATGGGGGTTATATGGGATATTGTGGAATCCATTTCTTGTTTATGCGCTCTGCCCCACCCCAGCCCTGCTTTACTTTTGAATATGCACTGGTGACCTGATGGATGTCTTTTAAGAGATAAAAATGTAAAAATCATTTTCCCCCCAATGGACTTAAAATAAACATTAATATGTAATCATCAAATACAGATTCATAAACAAAAAAAATTCTCAGTCTGCATAGACCGATAGAAAACTAATAGAAACTAAAACTTCTCTTCTTCGTCACACAGATGTGAGCATTACTCCCCTCAATCTTCATCTACAAGAAGAGAACCCCACTACATGAGTGCACAGGCACACAAAATGGAGAAGCCCCTCACAGAGACGAATCAGATATGAACTAAGTTCAGCTAGGGACTCTGGAAACTTCCACTCCACTAACAGCCCTGTTTTCTGACTTTGTTCACATTCCACAGAGGCAAAGCCTGTGATCAGTTAAATCAATTCATGTGAGGGTGAAACTGGCGCAAACCCAGAGTCACTTATAATCACTTTCCTTGTATGGGACGCTCTACCGAGCTGCAAATAGAGAAGGTCATCCACAATCTTGAAGGAATTAGTTCAGTCAGTAAGCTTGCTTCCTTCTTAACTCGACTTGAGCCCACCCTCACCTGACAAGTAGGATTTTGATAGAAGAAAGAAAAGAAGGAGGAAGAAAGGTAATTTTTGGAACAGGGCAGTTTGAGAAAGTGAATAGAAAGCTTTGCTCTTCTGAGTCACTTTTCATGTAATCAGATCCTCACCTAATTATAACACAGAGTTAGAGTCTGATCCAAAGGCAACATAAAGTAATTTGGCATTTGCCAGACAGACGAGAAGTTACTTTTAAGTGCTGGAGAGGGAAGTGTGAAGTCTTCAATGGCAATGTTGTCAGGGTTTGAAATTGTCTCTGGGATCTTTTTTTTTTCCCCCTGAATCCCAGACCAAACTAATGAATGAGTTATAGACATCGGGTTGCACAAACTTTAGGGGCAATTCTAGTAGTATCGATCAGCAGTCTGCTTTCATTTGCTGTCCATGGTTTGAGCCACTTAGAGAAGATGAGTACACTTCTAATGACTCACTGATATTTGCATGCCATTTTAGAGTTTTCAAGGTGCTTTCATGCTTAACCTTCTCAGTAACCTGGAAACCAGATGGAAAGACTTCACTCAATGCCCCCCGCCAGAAATAAGTGCTGCTCCACCTCTTCTGGAATGAACTTTTCCTAAATTTTTATTTAACTCTTGCCACACGTCCTACCACTGTCCCTTTAGCATCCTGCCTTGCAGAAAGAGTAGAGCCTAGCAGGTACCAGGGAGGGAGGAGTGACCCAGCTTCTGAACTCCTGGAACTTCAGCCTTCTGTGCTCAGAGAACCAAATCAGCTGTCAGCATATGCAGTTGTTTGGTAACTGGGCAGGCTGCTCAGGGGCAGGCCCAAGGTGAATTGAGTGGCAGCAACAAAGAGAAGTTCTGCAGGAGGGTTTCCAATGCCACTGGAGGTTGGGTAGGGATGCTCCTTGGAGGAGAACCAGCTTGGGCAACACCTTGTAGATGCAGCAGAGTGCAGCTCTGCTGGAGAGCAGAGCCGAGGATAGACTTTTCCTTTTTTTAGATGGAGTCTCATCCTGTCACTCAGGCTGTAGTACAGTGACACTGCAACCTCCACCTCCGGGGTTCAAGCAGTTCTCCTGCCTCAGCCTCCCGAGTAGCTAGGACTACAGGCACGTGCCACCATGCCTGGCTAATTTTTTGTATTTTTAGTAGAGACGGGGTTTCACCATGTTGGCCAGGATGGTCTCAATCTCTTGACCTTGTGATCCGCCCACCTCAGCCTCCCAAAGCGCTGGGATTACATGTGTGATCCCAGAGAGGATCAATTTTTATGGCCAGGCCTCTGGAATAATTTGGGGGCAGAGATGAAAATGAGAGGAAGTGAATCTTGTTTTCTTGTATACCTGGGAAGGGGATATCGCATGTTCCCTGGACTTTGGGAGGAGAGGAGCATATCTCCAGGCCTGGTTGCCCACAGAAGCTTGACTGTCTTTGGCTCACTCCGTTCAGCAGCGAGGAGACTGCTCACCCTCTAGAGGGTCTAAGGACATGTAGACGCGTGAATATATCTCTTGATTTCTGCTGTCCGTCTTTCATGACAGCATCATTCACCCCATGCTTTTGGGGCTGGGATGTGTTCTTCAAGACGGTCTGTCCAGGCTTAGAATGCTAGCTGCTCCTCCTTCCCTTACCTCCCACTTTTCTGCAGTCTATTCTTCTTCACATTTTCCAGCTACCCACAAAATCATTGGATCTGATTCTCTCTCGTGATACAAAATTATTAATTCTGCTGTCCCCTTTCAGGTAGAAAAGAAAGCAGCTCTCCATTCAATAAAGTAAATGTGTATTTGGGGCGATGGTTGGGTAATGTAACATTTATCAGTTGGAGAAATCAATAATCCAAATATTAGCAGGCCTCATATCCTCTTAATAGCCTCATGTTCAATACTCCTTACTCCAGAAAAAAACTTTCACTTCCTTTGGTGGGGAATGTCCATGTGTAAGGAATATGGATCCCACGCCTGAGGCAAAGACTACATGATTCTATATTCTAAATAGTTTGTGGTGGTACAAAATAAACTGTTTAATTCCCAATATTGAAAAATATTGGTTTTCAATAGTGCTGTTTACTTTTTACCATCAAACATAGTTGCTTATTTATTCATTTAATCATTTAAAGCAATGTATTGGTTGAGAAGCGATTTTAATATTTCAGTACAATGTACTATTCAACTTTTTCACTCATGTGAATTCCAATATTGTATTAGAAATAGTCTCCAGGAAAATGACCAAAACTTCATTAAGGTATAAAAGAAAGGACTTGTTTCTTTGTTCTCAGCACATTTCCTTGGAATCTCAGCCCAAATGAATGAATGGGTTATGTAAATTGGTTTGCACAAATGTTAAGGGCAGTTCTAACAGTATGGATCACCAGTTTCCTTTCATTTTCTGTTCATAGTTTGAGCTACTTGTAGAGAATGACCACACTTCTAACAAATCCCTGGTATTTGCATGCCATGTTAAGGGTTGTCAAAGTGCTTTTGTAAATCTAATTGTGTGCTCAGAAGAACTCTCTTAAGTAGACAGAACATCTTAAGTAAAGGCATTACAAACATTCCCATTTTACAGGTGAGGAAATTGAAATCCAGAGATGAAAGGATACTCAGATCAAACAAGAAAAAGGTTACCTTTTCCAAATTATTTTAAGCATAATTAGGTGGCTGTTTTTCTTTTTCTTCTTCTTTTTGTTAATAATAGGCATAAGTTGAAACAAAACTTATTTTGTCACTATTGAAAGAAAGAAGTCTTAATCTGTCTGACCTGTTAGGATGGGGGCTTGACTGGCTTCCAGCTCTGGTCCTGCCTGGTCTCTGCTCTAAGTAACATGATTCCAATCAATTTGGGCTTCACTTGCTGTCGCGCAGTCCCTAGTGAGGCGTCAACATTCTGGCCACACATTTGAAAATAAGTTTAGAAAACAACGATAAAAAGTAGATTTTTCTACCAGAACTAATAGGTATTCCCAGGCAGTTCCTTCCGTATTTTTGCACAGCACACGCTGTTCATAAATAATGTCAGAAGTGGGCCTTCGCTCCTTTAGTAAGGTGGTCATTTAATGTAAGTAAATCCACATTAAATATTGAAGATCAGAAAAAAGCGGCCTCTTCAAAGAGGTCACATTTAAGTGAAGAAAAAAACAAAACAAAACAATGTGTGGGGAGAGGGCCAGCTTGGTGCTGGATGGCACAGAGTTAATGGCTCAGAGAGAGCATATCCATGTTTTTTAAAGATGTTTTATTACTTACAAAAGGAAGTAGTCTTGAGAGACTGGATACATAAACTGGCTCCAGCCAGCTGCGGCTGTCGGACTAGGAAGGATCCTGTTCAATTAGTGTTGTAAAATAAAATACTTTGTAAAGGAAATAAACACGATGTGAGCTAAGATTCATGCTTTCAAATATACACAAGGTTTGAATTTTTAATTAGGGCTGCTAATTACAGTCATCAGAAAGCAGAACAGAATAGATTTTACCTTACATTTAGCAGACAAGCCTTCAACCCCAGTGTATTTTTCAATTTCATTAATATTTTATGAAAATGGCCCTTGCAGCTTCAGCCTATTCCAGTCTCCTACAAAACTGCCCCATATTATGGATGCCAATGCCTTTAAGCCATGTACATTAGTGTGATGACAAAATGCAAAACAGCATCTTGTCAACCATTGCATCAATTGATTCTATTAGATAGTGTAAAAACAGTTGGGTATGAGTTATAATCTCAGTGACACTAATGATGAAGCAAGACACTGGCTGAGAGCAGCCATTAGCTATAAGCCAGAAATTAATGGTTCTAATATTTTTGAACAAATTAACCTTAATGAACTGGCCTTGCAAATACTGTATTATCTACAGATAAGTCAGTTAGTGGAGCAACACTGTTACATGTACACGTGGTGAACATATATAAATATGGGCATTAAGCAAACACCAAATCTATGTGTAGGGGCTTTATATGTTTATCCATCTCTCATGCCTGTTTGTACCTCATATACAATATGGATACAACTAGTCACTGCCTTGATTGTAACGTAATTGGTGATAATTTAGTATTTTATATAATTGCCTGTAACATAGTAGGAGCATCAATAAAATATTCCCCCCAAATTAGAGGGTAACTGACTGTTAGAAAATAGAATTTTTATATTTAATATACAGAAGACTCTCCTAAATGTAAAGTGAATTTTTTTTGGTAAAATAACTACTTCCATTATTGTGAAGAATATCATCTCTTGCCCATCTTGTTCATCTGTTTTGTTAGGTTTGGAGTTTTATAAGTAGGGTTTTCATAAACTAAGCCATGCCTGCAGTAGTCCCTGGGATGAAGCATACTGTTACCCTCTATAAATACTTTGGAAAAGTTCATACAGTGATCTCAAACTGTGCATTGATGGAATAGCTTTGAAAGTGAAAAAAATCATGTCACAAGCACTTTTTGTTCACAGTTTCTGCACAAGAGCAAAATACTCTACAACAGTTTTTACCCATTCTTTCATTCCCTCTAGTTGTTAATGTGGCAAAGTCAATGGAACTCAGTTAGCTATAATATATTTGACAGGCATCTCAAATGTAATATGCCACCCTAAAACAGTTCACTGCCAAATTCTACTGTAGTTGAATGTTAACGATATTTCACAGTGGTTTGGTTTGTTGGTTTCCCATGTGTTTCCTCGACACAATGCTACTTGAGTTTATCTCTCTTCATCTGAAATTCTGCACTCATGTGGCCACACTTTTCATCACAGAGGACCTCCACTTTTTAAAAAAGTGCTTTAGTATCCACTGAAATCTGTGGTCCCAGATCCTAGAAATGTATTCACAAATACTGTACAAAACCCAAATGGCTAATTTAAGGAAGAGGAAACAAAAGTAAGGCACTTGCCAAGAACAGTTTGTTGGCTTAACTTTGACTTGCTTTCCTGGGAAGGAAGAAAACAGAATTTTCAATGTGAACTGTCAGCCCTAGTTATGACAGAAGCTCACTAGTGAGAGATCCAGAGTCAGTCTCTCCTCCATTGGCAGAGAGAAGCAAAGAAACCTTCCAAACAGAATTCTTTCAAGCTTCCTCTACAACTCCACTTAAATAATTTACTTTTTATTTTTTCTCAGACTATTCTTTTTAAAGTTGGCTGACATGTGCGTTGACAAGCATGCTTTACTGCACAAGATGACTTGTGTATTTGGAAATGGAAAAAAAAAATCAAAAAAATTCCTCTGACTGAGAATAAGAGAACTACTGTGTTTACTCTGGGGAAATACAGTTAGCCTGTATATTGTCCTAAGCCAAGGAGACTAAATATGGATTATGTTAGAACATAATCCATTAATCTGTGAAAACTTAATTTTAAAATGCATCATTTTGAAGTTCTGACAGTTACTGGGAAGTATAGTACATGAATAAAAATGATGTGGAAATAACATCTTAAGTATAGCTACTGATTTTACAGATCTTTGGTTTCACATTTCAGTATTTATGATGATGCTTAGTGACGAAAATAGAAGGTAGAAAGACAACAGTGCTATTTAGGTATTTTTTTGACTTTTGGATCGTAAATGGAATGATTGACCTATGCTGGCTGAGTACTCTTACATTAACATAATACAAAAGACTTTTCTATTTATCAAACTGTATCAGAATTAAAACCAACTTTTTTACAGAAAGAAACATTTTATAAATTTATTTTTAAAAGGTTGTATTTTCTAAGTCATAATATTCTTTAAATAAATTTTTTTTCTCTTCCTCTACCTCTAAAATGTTTTTATGTAGTAGAGCCTTTTAAAGTGGCTCATAGAATTTTACCTAATAATGCAGTTTTGTATCATATAGAGCAAATGTTATCAAATATGTTATTTAAGATGTTTTAAAATTTCTCCTTCATATCCTTTTCCTCATTTATAAATCTTGCAATGGTTACTAAGGAGAAAAAAACCTGACATAGAGAATGTTGCTTGGCCACAGGTGTATGACATTAATCACTTCCAAATCTATGAGGTTTTTACTATTGAATGGAAACATAGTACTTTATTACCAGACCTACAGTTATATTCAGACCAAAGCAACAAGTTGCATAATTGCCCTAGGATAAATTGCTCTGAAATATACTTTCAACTTTTCATGAGAAATCAACCTAGAATTACTTTGAGATTCTAGTAAACACTGAGGATGGGCCAGCCCAATTTTTCCTAATGGTCTGCAAAGCACTTATTGCTAGCAACAGATTTTTAAACTTTGTAATTAATGAATATTTTGGAATTTAGGTGCAAAGAGTTGGTAGATAAAATTTGATTTACTAATTATCCAAGTAAAATATACTGTAAAGTTTACTTGATTAAAAATTTGACATGATGGTCTGCAGCATTCCATCTACCCAACAAACACATACGGTATATTTTGTTTCCCAACGGAAACATATATTTCCATTAGGAAAAATTGGGCTGGCCCATACTCAGTATTTACTAGAATCTCAAAGGAATTCTAGGTAGATTTCTCATGAAAAGTTTAAAGTATATATAACATACACACACATATGTATATATAGCATATTTATGTACTTTATATACATAAGACATTGGTAGTTTTAATCTCCATCTATGTAGTAAGCTCAAAGTGCTTACTTTTTATATCTACTTTAATATTCATTCATTCATTCACTCATGTTTTGTTTTCTTTTATTCTTATAGCATGTATGAATTGATCATCTATAGATGTGCTGTACTATGGCCACATATGTCTCTCAGATACTTGAATTGGACTAGTCTGAGTTGAAGTACGCTGTAACTGAAAAATACGCTAGATTTCTCATTAATACAAAATTTCAATTGATTATGGGTTGACATGATAATTTTTTGGTCTGTTAAGTCAATTATATTATTGCATTTAACTTCACTGGTTTTTTTTTTTTACATGTGACTATTAGAAAATTTAGTTACACATGTGACGCATTATTTTCTATTGGACAGTGCTAATCTACAAGGTAGTAAATACAGTGATAAGCTCTGAGGATTCTAAGAGGAAAACAACAGTGACTTGGCCCTTAAGAAGCTTAGTTTAGTGCTAACATCTAAAGTGTGGAGTAGAAAGTGTAATTATATTACTTTTTAGTGGCTCGACAGCCAAAGCTAAGTGCCTTTTCGTATTGCTCATTCTTTTGAGTCAGTATTCATAATATATAGAAGTCATTTAACACTTAGAATGTTCTGAAGAACTCGTGTTTTTTTCAGATTACCCTTCCACTGGGTTAAAACAACTTGGATGCTAAGTCAAATTGGCCTATTATGCTAACGTTTTATTTCAGGAAGACTTCAGTCACTGTGCAAGACCTCAGCCTCATGGAGAGGAGGAGCCTGCTGCCAAAACTCCAAAACAGGCATTGGAGCAGGTTTCCCAGAGATGGCTGTTCTGGCAATTGGCATTCCACAGCCCTACTTAGCTTAGGGGTGATGACTGGAACATTCAGGGATAGGACGACACTCAGCTGTCTTCTCTGGGAATAGAGATTTTCTCTATAGCTGTGACTTTGGCCTCATGAGCTCGATACTCCCACCACTGGTGATCTGGCTCAAATGGCAAATAGTGTAATATGTTACCCTTGGAAAAGAGATGTTATATGGGGAGATTTTGCTCCATGAAAGCAAGCCTACCTCACTCATATGATATCCATGGCAGTGCTGGACCACATTAATTATTTTCCAGTACCATGGACAGTAGTTTAGCTTCCCAGCAAATAGTTTTATTTCTGCCACGGCCAGATGCTCTCCTCGTCTCCACAACAAAATGTTTAAATGATTATAAGCAGTTCCATTTTTTACATTTTCCTCAGAGTGGCTTTTATTAAAGTCAGTTCATTTATGCTTGCATATACACAAAACTTAATTTCAAGGAGGAGTAAAAGGAATTTTTGCCATCCCAGCAATGGCATTTTCTTTATGACAGTTCCAAAATGTTTTGCCTGTGGGGAAAAGAGGTGGAGTTAGTGACCTGGCAGTCATTAAGGCGAATGCAGCCTTGTTAGGATAGACAAATCCACTTGCTCTGCGCTTTACTGTCTGATGTAGGCTCGCTTGTTTACCACCTGATTGGATAATAGTGGGGATTGACTGACAAATATGACAAAGGCTACAGGACTATGCTTTGTGGCTGGAATTGATGGCTCTGTAAATACAGTTTTTCGTCTTAAATACATTTAAACACCCGATGGTTAACCTAAAGTACCTCAGATTTGCTTCTATTCTTATATACCCCCTCTTTACAACTGAATTAAAGCCCTGAACGACAAGAGAACTGACTGCAAACATTTTTATTGTTCAGAGGGTTAACTAAGATCTTTATTTCTGTAAACTATGTTTTAAATTTTCCACATTACACTGACCTATATTTCTGTAAACTTTTGATTAAGAATGTTAATGTGATAGTTTACTAAAATATATAATTGGGTCTCTGACTCCACAATAGATAGCCAATTCTCTCACATTATATAACCTATCATCAATGTAATATGTTTTGTTTTCACAAATGATATTAAGAATAATTGCTATAAAATTAACTAGAACAAAATAATATTAAGCCCTTCCCTAGTTTAGCTTATGGAATAATATGTTACTTACTTTGGGTCATTTTCTAGTAAATCAAATAATAACCTTTGAAGGTAATTCTTATTATAATGGCAAACAGAATGAAATTTCATTGCTCAGGATGACATATTTTAAACAAAATGTCTGATGTTAAATGTTTAAAAATTAAAATATTGCATCTTCCTTTTAATATATTGTAATACATAATTTTAAAAAGTTGAGCTATCCACATTTCATAGACAGATAAAGCACAGTATTAGCTGGAAGTTTTAGTTGACACACACAAAAGCCCTCTCGATTATCTTTTATATTCCAGTTGGAATAACATTTATCGCAATTATTTTAGGAAAATTAGTTACCTAGAAATTCTACAATTGCCTTCAGTCAAATTAGAGCCAATTTTAGATTAAAGATTATTTTGGTCAACTTGATAAAGAAAAAATTAAAGATTTGACACATATAAAAATAATTGGGTAATGGGAAATATCAGATTGCATCTTAGGAGTATTTTACCGTTTAAGTAAACTTATACTTGTATAAAATGGCACTTTGACAATAAGCAAAACATGAAGGCAGTAAGGTTAGGTTGATAATCAACCTATAAACTACCATGCTATTTTGGTAGTTAATAGAAGCAAAATTCTTGTAACTATATTGTATCTTGATTAGAAAATATGTTAAATAGTTAATTAATTACATGAATCCAGAAGCACTTAATATTACAGTTATCGCTAAGTGCATTAAAGGATGAATTACTAATATTTTCTACTGTTAATACATGGTTAATTAATGATTAAACAGTGTTTTACTGCTCATTCATTAATGATTTATTACAGTTACTTAAACAGTTTTCCAGATTTGAGTGCCTTAAATAGACATCTTAACATTACTTTCCAGGTTTAACTTCTTTCCACTGTATTGGTTACTGTGTGTTCCACTACATTATTCTAATTTCCTTTTAACTATGAATAGCAAATATCTTAATTACCTGGTCACTGAGAGTTAATCCATTGGCTTGCACGAATTTGACTACTAGAGTTGAATATGAAAAGGGGCATGGATCTTTTTTAGCTCTGCTCTCTGCCCATGGATAGGTGTTCTTAAACTATGAGTGGGAGAAGGAACTATGAGACATTAAACCCAGTGAACCCAAATGGCAACCTGTCTTAAAATATGTTTCCCTGTTCTGGTACCTAAAGTGTTTTCAGGCTGATTCCAGTTCTGCCTGAGGTGAATGTACTTTGCAGGTTTGCTTAAATAGGGATATCTTCTCTTGTGGTGGCCAGTTATGGGACTGCAGAGACCTTCTCTTGGTCATGTGGCCTATGACTCAGGTCAGCACATCTGTGCATTTCCAGGCATTCTAGTGGTGAGACAGCATCTTTCACCTCTCACAGTGCAGTTCATTTGGAGATGGCCCATACCAGCAGCTGTAACAGTGATGGAGCTTATACTTGCTGGAAATTGATTCTTTATATACATGTGTTTGTCATTGCTTCTGGATTTGCCTAGAGTCTCCCAGAATGCAATTATCTCTTCTGATATGTCCCTGACAACCAGATTGAGGTGTTTTTCTTCCCATTTTGGGAAACTACATGGAAATAGCTTCTGGGGTGTGATATTGCAATCTTAATGCTTGCTTTATGTATCTATTTGTCCTTATCAGGGAAGTCTGTGGCTGCTAGGAGACTGTGCTTATTTGGTTTAGAAATGACAGTAATGCTCTGAAAATGGCTTTTCTTTTCTAAAAAATGACAGGTATGTGGTAAGGATGAAACTACTAAAATTAACTCTCTTTTCTCCCACCTTTTTTAAAAATAGAGCTTTTAAATATAGACTGTCAGAGGGAATGCACTGGTTTTACATCAGCTAATGAAAGACCAAAGTCAAATTATTTCAGTAGTCTTAAAAATACTGATAAGCCTTATCTGATGGAAACTTAACTATGTTCTTGCACTGTGAACCATTTTGCAATTATTTGCATTTTCTGGTAAATATGGAATTCTAAATAGAATTCGTATCACATAAAAATTATTTTATGTCTTTTTTTAAAAAAAATTTAATGTACATTTAAGGCCATATGACACTTTTATGTCTCTAGAAATAGAAAACAAAAGTCAAATCATAAATGCAAAAACGTGAATGGAGAGTATGTTGTGAGGTTGTTTCTTTCCTCCGTGGAGAGAAAACTGATAAACTTGAAGATTGTCTAAAATACAGGAGAAAAATTGGTTAAGTATTACGGATTAATGTTGTTTATTAACCACAACTGTAGTTGATAAAGACACCCTAGTTACATAGTTGGATCAAGGAACAATAATCTTAGAATTACAAAATATTGTAGTGTAGGTCAATATATTGATGAATAAGAATTAGGTAACTATATGTGACAGAACAAAAAAGTAGTTTTGAAGTGCATTTCTAGAAACTATTAGAAAAAATCATATTTGCCTTACAATTCAAGTAATGTTTGGGGTTAGAATTTTGAAATTATTTTTATATCACCCATTGCCAGTGAAGTTTTGCTGAAGGTAAGTTTTAAAAATTCATTTTCATTTTGTTAAGTGTCAACCTCTCATGAGGCAGGAATTGAATACTTAAAAACTTAAAGAATGAAACTCTAAATAAAAAACACAGCTATTTAAATGTTTTACAAATTTTCTACATGCTTAAAGCAAGTTAGTATTAATTTATGATAAATTTTGAAGGTTACTGTTGATACTTTTATCTTGTTTCATGAGTGGCAGTTTCTATTATCCACTCATATTGCCTCTTGAGCTGTAGAATCAGGTCTCATTCATTCACTCACTCATTCACCATTCAGTCACTGAATTTTGTTAAGTATTTGACTAGCACTGGACCGATGAAGCACAGGGAACCCAATTTGAAAATGAAACCATTAGTCTCATGCATAATTACAATATTGTGGTATTCTAGACAGAATTGAATGACTCATTAGCAAAACAAAATATCAGTAGCCAAATGTCTATTTTTTTTCTTTGATCGTAGTAATGATTTACTATGGATCTGATCAAACTTATTTTGGATATTGGCAGGCCCATCATCCAAAGAAACTTTGCACATGGTTGCAGCTTCCACTATCCGGGGACTAGTCAAGGATAAATTCTCTTATAGTAACCTCAGAGAATAAAAGTTCTTTCTACATAATTTAAGAACAAAAATGAACTAAAGTTCCAGAGAATGCAGATCTTCATGTTAAAAACGAAGAGGTTCCATCTTCATTTTCAAATATCTAGGAACTCCTTATAGAACTACTGTGTGCTTTGTGTGAGAATCCTTTCATTAGGGAAGGAACAACATCCTTGACTGCCATCAAGGGTAAGCCATGACCAAGTGACCAGGTGTGATCAAAGAGAAAGGGGGTGAAGCGGTATGTTGCTTAGGCTCCTGTATGCCTTTATTCTGATCAAAAGGAGTTTTTATAGATGCACGAGGTGACTTTGGAGCCAAATTATGTTCCCAATACTAATGATGTAGACAGGAATGGAGGAGTTTTTTAACCTGTAGGCCCTGAACCCATATGGATAGGCTAAGTAGACTGGGGACTCCTTTATACTGTAGGAAAACTTTTAAGAGCATATGAATTTTTTAAGAAAGAATCTCTAACTTTCATCTGATTTTTCAAGGGTCTATATCCAAAAAAGGAAGAATTATTGCCTTCAAAAATCATTTGAGTGACAATACTATTGCATCAATATATGTTCTTTTAATTCTGGAATTTCAAGCTTTTTATTATGAGACTGTTTTCTTCAAGTCAAAACTATGCAAAATTGTGAGAATGGAAAGCTAACTTTCATTATTTTACATTACACAAGTTCATTTCTATATTCTGCTTTAGCCTGGGTATGCAGACATGACCAGAAAGTATATCCTACTGAGGTACAACAAAAGAAGGTTTTAGTAAAATAATTTTTGTCACATTGATAGGCTTCATAACCTAAAATAACTTCTTTGGCTTTATATATGTACTTGTCATAGAGATTTTTATATCACTTTCTAAATCTTAGAGGAGTTGTAATTTTTCTTGGGTAACTGACCTCAAAAGAGTTTCTATTTTCAAGCAGGGATAAAATAACTTAATATATTTATGTCTCTCAATTATGGATAACTGTAGTTTGTTTCCTACCAGTGTATTTTTGTGACCTCAGCCTTAATACTTGAAAACTTTGCACAGTAACACTTTATTCTATCCCAAAGCCACCATATGTCATTTTCTACCTTCCTAAGATAGACACCAGGTGTCAGAAAACGGTAAGCTCTCAGTAGACAAAGTTGAAGGTAATAGTCCTTGGCATGTCTAAATGCACTCAAAAAAAGTTTTTCTATGAATAAAAGGTGTGGAATACTCAGTTATGCTAAGATACCATTTCTAAGCACATAATCATTACAATAATGAAAATTTTCTTATAAAAGTAAAGTACTTTGATTTTAGTCAGAGATATTATAAATAAATTAATATATTCAATCAACTTAAACTTGTATAAATTTAAAAAGCCAACAATAAATAACCACCACTACCCCCAAGGCAATCAATAAATTATCTTTACTTAAACCAGATGTGATATCATGTATTCATTCTGGCATTGAGCTCTAACAAGTCTGTTAAGCATAAATGTTCTAGTGAAGGAAAGAGAAAGTATATTTATTCCAATCTAAATTATGTCCTTAGATAACATGGTGTAAATTTATGATATCCACCTAGGAAATTTCCATTTGGGATGCCAAATATAAGCAAAAAGTTCAAATTACTTATAGGTATGATATTTCAATTTGGGAAGTCCAGATGGAACTTTTATAGAATCACAAATAGCATGGCTCACTGTACTAGAATACTAGGTTCAAGTGGCAGATCCCTTTTGAGGTTACAGTTTAGAGTAAAACAAATTTATTAATAATCAGTGCACTCATATGACCAAAAACATTATCAGCTGATCCAAGATGGAAAACAACAGGAAACAAGCCAATAATCATTTTATTTTTGCCCTTCTTACTATATGCATTGGATAAGAACCCCATTGGCCCTTTTTTAGCTAGTAATGTCTAATGCAGGAAGACAGGAATAAGCAGAGTAGAAAGTACCTGTCAGCTCTATTTCCCACTCTCCTTGATTAGCATGAAACATTAATAGGGCTTTCAGAAATTCTGGCCTGAAATGGGCTTTGCCTGAGAACGTGTCTGTCTTTACTGCACAAAAGCCGCTGTCATTAAAAAAAGGGCAGATAACTAAAGAAGACTCTTTCTTGAAATTTATACCTTTTCTCATACAATGACAAATTATTTTAATAATGGGAATCACACACACTGCCATTTGTATAATGTTTCCCATAAAATTTCCCCATTAAATTTGCTCCTTTACTTGACTCATCTCTTTTTTTAAAAATAATGACACACATAAAATGATACATCATGCTTTCTTATAAAGAATTGAAAATGAACATACAGTAATGGGTTAACATACATTTTAATAAAATTTTCATTGTTGTGCATTTCGCTTTTCGATTCTGAAAACCAAGGATGTTCCAGTAACCTCAGGCAATGCCTAAGGATAAAACAAATCATATGGTGGTGAACTATTTTCACCTATTTATTCCTCTACAGAAAAAAATATTCATAAATACCAAAGAATATCAAATATGCACCAAAATAATTATACCTGGTCTTAAGATCCCTTTCTGCATACTACATGTAACCACATGATGAAAATAAAACCAAGAAATGCTTTTGGGATTTCTGGAATTTTGGGGGGGATGGTATATCACTTATTTTTATTTAACATGAGTGTCAGATTGATTTTAATTCTCCAAGATGAACACAAAAATGAAAATACATAGTGGGGTGCAAGTAAGAAGGTCATGGATCACAAAATACAACTTTCAGTTCCTTAGAAAGCTGTACCCAAATTAATAATTTTATGGTTAAGTTTTCATGTATAGAAACTTTTGATTTAAGTTGAGTGCTTGTTATATTTATGTAGGCAGTTAGTTTACAAAGAAATATGCATGTTATTGAACCTGTCCTTACAGACAAGATGTCAGCCAGCACGCTCAATGTCATTGTGGATGATTTCCTAAGAGGGCAAACACAGCAGAGAACTGCCCTAGGTAAAATGAGGTGTCTTCCAGAATTTTATTAAAAAGTACACTTTGTGAAAAACAATACCAATTGCCCCATTTTCACCACTTGGCTCTAATGGGGTTGCCTAAATGAAATGAGGTGTGAATTAAATGTGTATCCAATTTCTTTCTGATGATTTTATAAGTGTAAAACTCCTACAGCATTTTATAGGCAAATTCAGTAGGCATCAGTGATAAGGAAGTTTGAAAAAATTGGTTTTCTGTTTCTTTAGTGAAGAAAAGCTGTTATTTAAAATATTGCAAGTGCTTTCTGCCCCATTAAGAAAATAAAATTGTATTAGTTATCAGAAGAATGCTATTGATAGCACTGCTCTCAAAACAAGAAGACAGGATGAAGAAGCAAAGTGGAAAGCAGCTTAACATCAGAATGCTAGAAAAGCCAAATCTTATCAAATGAAATTGTTCAGCCAGTCCCAGCGACCTGCCTCATGGTGGTAAACTTAACGCGACTGTCAAACGCACCCCTAAAAGGATGTTTAAATTCCATAATATTTATTTCCTTACAATAAATGTTTTGTTTCATGAATTAAAAACAAAATATGTAAAGGATAGACATCTAATTCTCGTATTCTTTTAAAACAGTTCTATGTTCAAGATACATAAAACACAGCCTATAAAGCGAAACACACCCTTCATTGACACTGACAACTGAAATTGACTTTCTGAGCTGGGACCCTGAGGAGGAACTATTCCAGTTATAAGTCCTGATGAGTCTCTGGGTGACATTACCTGGCACCCTAATTGTTAGGAAGGCAAGTTAAGATTTTTCAACACAGCATTAAATCCTTACCAGTCCTAAGGAGGCAAATGAAAACCCCATGTATTTGAAATACTAACATGAAAACAGGCTGTAAATAATGGCCGAGGGACTTCAAATTGTTATTATAGAGAGAGAGGGAACCATGAATAGGCACATGTA